>OX336389.2:302938914-303233824 GCA_946902985.2 Meconema thalassinum
TGGCTTTTGTGTTGGCATATGTGTTAGCTTTTGCGTTGGCTTTTGTGTTGGCTTATACATCGGCTTTGTGTTAGCTTATTTGACAAGTTATTTTGTCAATGTATTTAGTGGATTTTTATTGGTCTTGGAAAGTATCTCAAAGACTAGGAATATGTTTAAGCGGTTACGTTAATTCATTACATAATAATTTTGACACGACAAAGCTCATTTTCTATATCCAATAGTTCTTCCTCATATTCAGTATGACCAGCCTGTCTACAGGCATGCAAGTATTGAAGCCGTTGGATTACGCTTACTGGGATTGTTCCAGTAAACAAATTTAACAAATGATTTTTAGGGGTAAACAGAGCATTATCATTATCATTATCATCCTCAGAACCTTTATCACTATTATTATAATCTTCATCAATGTAATCAACATCACTAAAACTATTGAATTCCTTTTCTTCCTTTTCCACAGAGACTCCTTTCATAGCCTGTATTGACTTTGATAGTGTTGAGGTTTTCATAGACGTTGACAAATGTCGTAACATGACTTTTTGAGGATATGATAAGCGCTTTTGAGCAAACACTGCACTATCTTGGGCTGCAATATCGGTTTCTTAACTTGCTTTTTAGCATTTTCATAATTTTTTGTAAACAACAACCGTGGTTTGTTTGGAGCACTACATTGATGAACACTTACACTTAAAACCTTTCCATTTTTACTTTTTAGATTTCCTCGACATTTTGTCGACCCTTTTGAGCATCGCCAGTGTTGGAGTTGGTAGTTAACAATTTAAGTTGGCAGCATTGATTTTATATTTTAGTATTCCTTGTGTTGTTTGTGCCTTGTAGCGTGATGGACGTGTAAATATACGATCTACTATTTCGTTAACAAACTCTCGTTATTTCCACTGAAACTTGAAGATTAGTTAACAACAGGTTATGAGCCCAGAGCAGTGCGAAGTACGTAGATCAGAGCGTGAATTACGGATTGTTGAGATTGAGATGAAATCTGAATTTTAAAAACAGATTGTGAGTGTTTGTGACTGAACCGGCGAACGTTACAGCGACAGTACCAAGATGGCTGACGGAGATGACAAAGACCTCGTTTCCATTCCAAAGCTATCAAATGGAAACTACTTCGCCTGGAAACTGAGAGTGAAGGCGCATATGATCGATAAGAACTTTTGGGTGGCGATTGAACCAGGCTTCGATGAGAACGAGTTGAATGTGGATCAGGCACGCTTAAATAGGAAAGATTTGTCGGTATTATACAAATCCGTTGGGGATGATTTCTTGTTAGATGTGGAAGATTGTATTAGAGCGAAGCATGCTTGGGAAATTCTGGAAGAAATTCACGTCTCTTCTACCAAGTTTAATGCACTTCAGTCCTTGAAAGAAATGACAAATATTTCGAAGACCCCAAATATGTCGATGCAACAGTATGCGGCCAGTATCCAGAGATTGAACAAAAAAATTGCCATGGGTGGCATAATATTCGACGACGAGATGATGGCCAACTTCCTGCTAGTCGTGCTACCGATGGAGGAGTACGAGACCTTCGTCCAAAATCTACTGAGGGAGCCGGATCTTACAACACGGAAGGTTAAAGGACGACTTCTAGACGAGGAGCGACGCCGGACCCAGTTAGAAGCCGCGCAGGAGACTTCCGCATCAAGTGCACTCATCTCCAAGAAAGGCAAGAATGACAAGTTAGTGTACAAAAACAGTAAGAAGAATAGTGTGCAGAGTGGAAAAATTGGTGATAGTAATAGTGTTAAATGTTACAAATGTCAGAGGTTAGGACATATTAGCAAGTTTTGTCCAGAAGTTAAATGTTTTAACTGTCACGAGTATGGTCATTGGGCATCAGATTGTACCAAAATGAAATCAAATAATGGAAAAAGGAACGACAATGGAAATTCCAATAAAACGGGGAAGACTATAGCCTGTATCAGTGTGTTCGCAATGGTGTCAATGAACAGTTCTGATGTTTGGTACCTTGACTCGGCAGCGTCAGAACATATGACGTCTAAAAGAGAGTTGTTTTCCTCCTATTCAGAGTGTAAGGGCAATGTTAAGATTGGACAAGGGCAACTCCCAGTTAGTGGAAAAGGTATTGTCAAACTTGCATTATCTGATAAGTGTGGTGGTAATGTGCTTGAGATGAGAAATATTTTGCACGTTCCAGATTTAGCATCCAATTTGATTTCAGTTGGGCGCTTAGCCAAGAATGATGTATTTGTTCACTTTAACAAAGAAGGTGCTAAAGGTATGTATAATGATGAGTGCGTGTTTACAAGTCTAGAATCAAATGGGTTGTATTTGTTGGAACCTAATCACAGTGTAGCTTGTATATCGAATGCTGATGTCAGTGAAGATGAGATGAGTGATGAAATTGAAGCTGTAGCCTTGCGAGCAGTGAGTTCAGATTTGTGGCATGTAAGGTTAGGGCATCCACATGAAGCTGCTATGCAGAAAATTCCATATTTGTCAGGTTTAAAGAGTGAGAATAAGAGTTGTGATGTGTGTGTTCTGGGGAAGATGACTAGATGTAGTTTCCCGCAGAAGAGTGAACGCCAATGCAGTAAATCACTGGAATTGGTACATAGTGATTTGTTAACATCTCCTGTTAAATCAAATGGTGGTCATAAATACATGATGAGTTTTGTGGATGATTATTCCAGATTTACAGTTGTTAAATTCTTGAAAAGTAAAGGTGAGGCTTTCTTAAAGTTTTTGGAGTATCAAGCTGAAGTAGAAAAAATGCATGACTTGAAACTTAAATGCTTTCAAACAGATGGAGGTGGCGAATATTGTGGTAATAAATTCGAGACCTATTTGAAAGCGAATGGGATAGGTCATAGAAAGACGGTAGCTTATACTCCAGAACAAAATGGTATAGCTGAGAGGTTTAATAGGATTGCAGAAGATAAGATAAGGTGTTTGTTACTGCAGTCAGGTTTGTCAGATTCGTTTTGGGCTGAAGCAGCCAACACTGCTTGCCTTACTAGGAATCAATGTCCATCTAGGGCTATTGGGAATCAGATCCCATATGAAATGTGGAAGGGAGAGAGTGCTGAAAAAGAATATCCAAGGTTACGTGCATTTGGTTGTAAAGCTTGGTTATTTCAGAAAGTAGGTAAATTTCAGCCCCGAGCAGTGAGATGTGTATTCATAGGTTATGAAAACAATGTGAAAGGGTATAAATTGTTTAATCTTGAGACTAAATCATTTGTGATTGGATATCATATAAAATTTGAAGAAAGTATATTTCCCATGGTAGAACAGGTTAGGCCTACTATTAAGCATGTTCAAACTGATGTTATGATAAGAAATTATTGTAGTGATGAGTCAGAGATTGAGATTGAAAGCAATGTCCAAGAGAATGATAAAAATGTGTTTGAGGCTGAAAATAATGAGAACGTTTTGAGAAGGAGTGAAAGGTTAAGGAAGCGTAAAGAATGTTCTTGCTGTAATTTGTCGGTATATGTTGCTGATTATATCAAAGAACCATTGAGTGTGAGTGAGGCATTGAATGGGGAGTTCTCTGATGAATGGAGAGATGCAATGAAAAGCGAGTTAGACAGTATCCAACGTAAAGGGACATTTATTTTGGTTGACAGGCCTTCTGGTAGAAATGTGTTGGGTTGTAAGTGGGTTTTGAAACTTAAGAGAAATCCAGATGGTACTGTTAATAGACTTAAGGCGAGATTGGTAGCACAAGGTTTTTCCCAAGTGCCAGGGGTAGACTTTAATGAAACTTATGCTCCAGTAATTAAAAGAAAAACGATTCGACTGATGATGGCCATAACTGTCATTAATGGGTGGGTTCAGGAACATATTGATGTGCTCACAGCATATTTGCACAGTGAGTTGAATGAGGAAGTTTTCATGGAACAACCTAAATATTTTGAGGTTGATAAAAATAAAGTGTGTAAATTGCTCAAAAGCTTGTATGGGCTTAAACAAAGTGCTATGGAATGGCATTCGACCTTGTATATGAATTTGTCAGAATTAGGTTTGAAACCTCTGGTGAAGGATCCATGTGTGTTTGTTAACAAAGATAAGGATCTGTTCATTGGTGTTTATGTTGATGACTTGGCATGCTGGGGAAAAAGAGAACGGGTTGAATGGTTCAAAGAAGAGTTGGACATTAGTTTGGAGATTAAGAAGTTAGGAAATATGACCAACTTTCTTTCTATGAATGTGGAGTACAGGGAAGGAGTAATGTCTGTTCATCAAACTGACTACATTAAAAGGGTATTGAAAGAATTCAAACAAGAATGTTGCAGACTTGTTTACGAAGTCATTGAATGGGCCAAAGACCCAGAGTTTCATAAAGATCCTCAATTTGGTTTAGTTTATAACAGGAACTGAATTTTTTGGTATTTTTGTTGAATTAAAGGATTGTCATTGTTTGAGGTTAACTACCAGGGGAAGTGTTGGAGTTGGTAGTTAACAATTTAAGTTGGCAGCATTGATTTTATATTTTAGTATTCCTTGTGTTGTTTGTGCCTTGTAGCGTGATGGACGTGTAAATATACGATCTACTATTTCGTTAACAAACTCTCGTTATTTCCACTGAAGCTTGAAGATTAGTTAACAACAGCCAGAATATTATTCCATTCCCATTCTGACGATTATAGTTATAAGAGTAGCCTTGATAGACTGCACGATGCCTACCGTTGTTGGTTGTAGTAAGTTCCATAGTAGTAACTAACCTGTCAGTATGATGTTCACACTATAAAGGTTACAACTATTTTAGTGATAATGCGACTTATCATAAGCTCATATATTGGCTTATGTATTGGCTTTTGTATTGGCTTAGGTGTTGGCTTTTGTATTGGCTTATGTATTGGCTTTTGTATTGGCGTTTGTGTTGGCTTTTGTTTTGGCTTATGTATTGGCTTTTGTGTTGGCTTTTGTGTTGGCTTTTGTATTGGCTTATTTGACAAGTTATTTTTGTCAATGTATTTAGTGTGTTTTATTATTGGTTTTGGAAAGTATCTCAAAGACTGTGAATATTTAAAGACTTAACCTCAACTCATCTAACATAACCTAAATCAACCTTGTCACGTGACATGTTCTACAATTTAAGTCTGGCTATGACGTCACACATAGCTCACCAGCTTAATGTAACATATCAGAACCTAACCAAACCTAACCCCATGTGTTGGCTTTTGTATTGGCTTATGTATTGGCTTTTGTATTGGCTTTTGTGTTGGCTTTTGTATTGGCTTATGTATTGGCTTTTGTTTTGGCTTATATATCAGCTTTTGTATTGGCTTCTCTGTTTACTGTAACTGCAATTGTTTTTTTTTTCAATCATCACAGTCATGCTTTCACCAAGCATAAACGAATCACTGCATAAGCCTCTGCAATTCATGATTCATGAAATGTCAATGAATACATTGTCAAGCATGGCCACCGCATAAGCCTCTACAATCCATGATTCATCAAATAGCACATTCCTACACATGCATGATACCTTTTACCGATTCAGTGATTTACAATCTTGCACCTGTTGTCAAGTCGAGTCAGGTCAGCACATTCCAATAAGCTCAAATAACATCAACATCCTGTTAGTCTGCTCTCCAGCAAGTTTGTTTTCTCTACCCGTTTCAACCAACATAGAATCATGTTCTGTTTGCTCTTCATCTGATCATAGAATTATCATTTGTCATGTAACCCATCATCGTTTACACGTTAAAGATCCCCTTCGAGAGTAAAATATCTGAAAAAACGAACCCTCGCTCTGTCATAAACCGACCCGTCGAAATATTGGAAAACGAATCCTCGGCCTGTCCTAAAACGACCCGTCTAAATATCATCTGATCAATGAATTATCATTTGTCATGTAACTCATCATCGTTTACACGTTGAAGATCCCCTTCGAGAGTAAAATATAGGAAAACCAAACCCTCGCTCTGTCATAAACCGACCCGTCTAAATATTGGAAAACGAATCCTCGACCTGTCCTAACCCGACCCATCGAAAATATCGATTGTTCTATTAAGCACGGTCATTATAACCAGCAATAGCCTTGTTAAAAACACACGCCCAGCGATATCCTCTCTCTCTCTTCAACCACTCATTATGATCATTTAAAGTCTGTTTCCATCATTCTCAAAACTTTAACGTATTAACAACATCAAAAAGGGCTTCAAGGCAAGAAATTTGACACGTTACACGTCCAAATACGACCATGCGTTCGTGAGATATCGGCAAACTTCATAGGAAAGTTGGCGCCTATCTAGCTCTCTCCTCACTACTAACCCGTCTTCTTATAAAACATTTTTCAAAATCACCAAGTGCGCATGCGTAAAAACAAAAACTAAAACAAAAAATGCAAATTCATTATGGCACCGGCTCGTTGGCATGTTATTTATGTGGAACAACGTTTAATTTCCTATTAGCATTCAAACTCCCACATGTCGCACTTGGAAAGCAAGATTTTCAAAAAATTATAATTTCACCCTCTAGTAGGGGTATGTTTTATTTTGGAAGTGGAAATAGGTTGTCCATCGGAAAGGGGGTGTCAGCCCGAGTTCAACGATACCTCATTCGCCAAAATCCGATCATGCGATCGGGGGACATCGACTTTGCCAGGTCAGTATGTGACGTCACCAGGAAAGTAGGCTATGCGTCAACATTTTGGAATTTAGGAAAGGGGGTGTCAGCCCGAGTTCAACAATACCTCATTCGTCAAAATCCGATCATGCGTTCGGAGGACATCGACTTTGCCAGGTCAGTATGTGACGTCACCAGGAAAGTAGGCTATGCGTCAACATTTTGGAATTTTGGAAAGGGGGTGTCAGCCCGAGTTCAACGATACCTCATTCGTCAAAATCCGATCATGCGTTCGGGGGACATCGACTTCTCCATGTCAGTATGTGACGTCACCAGGAAAGTAGGCTATGCGTCAACATTTTGGAAATTTGGTAAGGGGGTGTCAGCCCGAGTTCAACGATATCTCATTCGTCAAAATCCGATCATGCATTCGAGAGATATGCTCTGCCAGGTTAGTATGTGACGTCGCCAGGAAAGTAGGCTATGGGTCAACATTTTGGAATGTTGGAAAGGGGGTGTCAGCCCGAGTTCAACGACACCTCATTCGTCAAAATCCGACCATGCGTTCGGGAGATATCGGTTTTGCCAGGTTAGTATGTGACGTCACCAGGAAAGTAGGCTATGCGTCAACATTTTGGAATTTTGGAAAGGGGGTGTCAGCCCAAGTTCAACGGTATCTCATTCGTCAAAATCCGACCATGCGTTCTGGAGATATCGGCTTTGCCAGGTTAGTAGGTGACGTCACTAGGAAAGTAGGCTATGGGTCAACATTTTTGGAATTTTGGAAAAAGGGGGTGTCAGCCTCGACACCTCATTTATGAAACTCCGACCATGCATTCGGGAGATATCGGCTTTGCCAGGTTAGTAGGTGACGTAACCAGGAAATTAGGCTAGGGGTCAATATTTTTGGAATTTTGGAAAAAGGGGGTGACAGCCTCGACACCTCATTTGTCAAACTCCGACCATGCATTCGGGAGATATCGGCTTTGCCAGGGTAGTAGTTGACGCCACCAGGAAAGTAGGCTATGGGTCAACATTTTTGGAATTTGGGAAAAGAGGGTGTGTCAGCCCGATTTTAACGACACCTCATTTGTCAAAATCCGACCATGCGTTTGGTTTGGAATTTTTGATTACACCTCGTTGCAAAGTCACCAGGAAAGTAGGCTATGGATTAACATTTTGAAACTTTTCGATCGCGCCTCGTAGGTAGGGTTAGGTGAGGCTAGGTTAGTTAAGCCAAGGCCGCCATTTTGGTCAACCGCCATTTTGGTTTGACGCCATTTTGGTTAGCCGCCATTTTGGTTAGTGGTAAGTAGGCTATGAATCAACATTTTGGATCACCCCCTCGTTGTGACGTCACCAGGAAAGTAGGTTATGAATTAACTTTTTGATCACACCTCGTAGGTGATGTCACCAGGAACGTATGCTATGGGTTAACATTTTAGAAAATTTTCGATCACCCCTCGTTGTGACGTCACCAGGAAAGTAGGCTATGAGTTAACATTTTGGAACTTTTTGAACACCCCTCGTTGAACTTCACTAGTGGCCGCCATCTTGTTGTGACGTCATGGTCGCATCTTTGTTTTTTGGCACAGACAGGATCTTGGCTGCCATCTATGTCTTTTGGGCACAGCTACGATCTTGGCCGCCATCTGAGTTTTTTTTGGCACAGCCACGATCTTGGCCGCCATCTTTGTTTTTTGGGTACAGCTTCGCCGCCATCTTGGCCACCATCTTTGATTTTTGGGCACAGTTTCGCCGCCATCTTGGTTTTTTGGGCACAGCTTCGCCGCCATCTTGGTTTTTGGGCACAGCTTCCAGGAAAGTAGGTTACAATTTAGAACCCGTACAGCCCCTCTACTAAGGCGCAATAGCCGCCTTCGCATACCGAAGCGCTAGTTGGAAATGCGTTATTGAAGTGACCGATTGCATGGAAAAACAGAAGCATTTCTTGTATCGTGTGCAGGTGGAGGTTCCAGTCTTCCGCCTTTTCAGCTCTTATAAAATGTTGAAGTATCTCCACCTGCAATGTGAAAAGTGAGCAATTTGTTAATTCGTCATGAGAGAAACCTGTATAGGCAGACATATTGACGAATAGGTAAGTACCATACGTACCATCCCTATGTACTGAATCCAATGCGCAGAAGTACGACTTTTGAAGAATAATCCTCGAAACTTTCCTCCATAGAACAGCCACAGGGTTCATAGTAATTGCTAATCTCAGAGATGCAAAGTGTGTTGGTGCTATCCATGAATATCGGGAACGTGGTTTCACTTATCACGTTTGTGCAGGATTGGGAAGGAAATGGCCATTCCTTATGTTAGCTGCCGGCATGTGTGTCTGTAGTAGAATTGGGAAACCATGCAAAACCACTTGCAGGACGGCATAGGTGGGAATCGAACCCACTTCATCTCAGTTTCACTCACGAGACTCAGTATATCCAATTCCAGCCTTCAGACCGCTTTGCAAAGTCTCAGAACTCCATGAGTTCGATTTAATGAATTAAATTTCTTTACAGAAATGGGAATCGAACCGAGGATCTTTGGGAAGTAAGTCCCAATACGTTTTCAGTTTACGAAAGGTTGCTTTGGTAATTTTGTTTCTAAAAATCGTTTTGTATCAAGAAATCAAAAGAAACCTACTTCAAAAATCTGCTTACTACCCGACCAGCGAATTGTTATCGGTGGTGGAAATCGGAACTAATGCGCTCCGCCTAGCCACACGCCTGCGATGGACGTTATTTGTGTGCCTGATTTGTGCTGGGCCGTGCGCTGTGCGGTGTGTTCTCATTGTAGTCTATGACTGTACATTATAGTCCTCCCCTTGCCCCACAAGCCACTCGCTGCAGCCATGTGTACACAACAGCTGCGCTCTCCTTCTAGCGGTAACAATTCCCTGGTAGGGTAGTACATAACTTGGACATTTTTATTTCATATTGTTAATTATTTTAATTTTGCTTAACTGTCTTGGATATTTTGAGCTATGTACGAGCAGACAGTTCAATAAAAGTAGTATATTGTACAGATAATCTGACAGATGTATGGGATGTAGGCTTATTACATTTGTAACAATGTTTATACCATACTTGAAGAAACAGACTCCTCAGACAACTAATTTATTACATAGTGATAGTTCACTACATCAAAAAGTGGTTGTCTGAGCAGCCTGTAGACTTTCCACAATTCAGATAAGTATCATCATTAGATCTTTCAACACAATATTAGTAGACAAATACTATTTTGCACGTTGTAGTTATAGCTTTTTACTATCATTACAGCAGAGCACTTGTAGGTCATTTCCGTATATTAATTTTCAATTCTATAGTAGTTTAGTGCTTATTGCAGTGTATCACAGAAATAGTAGCTACACCATAGATAAGTTGGGGGAAGAAAACTGTTTTTTTTTTTTTTTTTTGTCGTGTAGCCTCCTGAGAGGCCGAGTGCAGGTCTTTCTAGTCGACGCCCGTGGGCGACCTGCGCGTCGGGATGAGAGATGGAATGGATGAAGATGACTGAAGCTGGGCAAGGATGTGGAAGGAAGCGGCCGTGGCCTGTCAGAAGGTACTGTCCCAGCATTCGCCTGGTGTTGAAAATGGGAAACCACGGAAAACCATTTCAAGGACAGCCGACGGTGGGGCTCGAACCCACGCGTCTACCGAGTTAGCAGAGAGCTTGGCCCCTTGACCTAACGCAGCGCTTTAGCCTACGTAGCCACTACTGTCGGTTAGAAAACTGTTATGTTGATGGGATCATCAATATTCTAAGTTTTGCAACATTTAAATATAGTTATAGTGGTTTGGATTCCACTTTAAAAAAAAAGAAGGTACCGTGGCTCATGGTTGCGAGATTGGCGGTCACGTAAAACTACAAGCTAAGTTGCCTTTTAATATTTTTTGACATAATTTTTAATAATTCTTTGCAGGTATCCTCTCACCTCTCACAAATGTCAGCTGCATAGCTGTTGGAAGTGGGGGAATTAGTGGTGAATGTGCGAGTAAAGGCTCTTGTTTAATAGACCTATATGGTCAAGTGATACCTATCCATTTCACTGTCTTTATAATCACCATGAGTTTTAAGAACAACATTTGACAATAAATGCATATTGCTAATGAAATGGACCATTTTACATATCGTAATAATATTAATGAACAGACAAAAGAGTCAATTATTGTATTCTTCAAATTGGAGGAGCCAACACATGGCCATATTCTAGTTCCCTCCTCCACTTCTAGTCTACACATCAATTAGCCTATACAAGACACAACAGAGTACTGGTATTCATTTCCTTCTGGTTGTGTTTTACATTTTCTCATTTACAGTGTATGCAAGGCTACGCTGGCTAACGCGCAGCATTAGGTCATGGGGCCAAGCTCTCTGCTGACTCGGTAGACGCGTGGGTTCGAGCCCCACCGTCGGCCGTCCTTGAAATTGTTTTCCGTGGTTTCCCATTTTCAACACCAGGCAAATGCTGGGACGGTACCTTCTGACAGGCCACGGCCAGTTCCTTCCACATCCTTGACCAGTTTCATTCACCATCATTCATTTCATCTCTCATTAACTCCTCTCATGAGGTTGGCGTCAGGAAGGGCATCCGGCCGTAAAAACCATCGCCACAAAGACTTCCATCGCATCTCATCCCTGACCCCGTTGGAAAACGGGAATAATAAGGGGTAGACATACATACATACAGTGTATGCAAGGCATGACAACCAAGACAACTTTTATTGATCAATTATGTCTTGTCAACTCGCTCGTAACTCCAGGATGTCCCTGAACATGTTCTCAGGTTTTGACTTAAAAGATCCATTCGGACTTGGAGGAAACTTTTCTGATGCGAATACATGAGTTGTTTTTTTAATTTTGGCACCTTAGTTATAACTGGATTAATAACTCACTTAGATGGTTCCAAGTTTCACAGGCCCTCGATGTAGTCCCCACCATTGCGTACAACGTGTTCCCAGCGATGCGGAAGTCGTTGGATCACATTGGCACTGCCCAATCTATTGATGGTACGAAGAGAGCGCTCGGCAGCCTGCTTAACGTCTTCAATGGTACCGAAACGCTGCCATACTTTTCCCCGAGGGCAAACCGTTAATGCGGCGTACTATTGTTCGTTTCTGCAAGACCATCTCTGAGGAGCTCTGAGAAGGAAACGGCGCCACCACATGATGGTTACACCGCCCATCGTTCTGCATGACAATGCTAGGGCACACACAGCAAGCGTTGTGTCGGCATTGTTGGATCGCTGGAGCTGGGAGGTCCTCTATCACCCCCCATATTCTCCCGACATCAGTCCCTGCGACTATGATCTCATGCCGAAGATGAAGATGACAATGCGCGGGGATATTGTGCTGGATATTTATCACAGGACTGTGGTTGTCAGAGTTCTTCCCCAAGGATCCACATTGTGATCGTTCATCACAAGGAGGAGAATTTACCATTTCACATTATTTAGACTCATTAATAATAAATCTATTGGTGTTTATCTTGTACAGAGGATGGCAAGTTTTGTAACGTTATTCAAATTTTTACAAACCATTGCCAGACCATCATATTCTCAGTTTTAAAACTTTATGCAGTGTTCCTTAATGTAACTGAGTGTGGGAGAAAATTTTGGCACCTGAGTGCTCTGTTTTCTATGAAATAATGAACAAGAATCACTAGTCAAATAAAACATCTATTGATATAAAATATCTGAGTTTTAGGGTAGTGACATTTAGGTTGTCATTTCAAATACTTACACTTACTATTCTTATAACATTGTCACTTTAGCCCACTACCTGAATTGAAATGTAGAACAGTTTCGCTATTCATAATGCTGACTTTGATGTCAGATACGTGCTGTAGATTCATCACTACATACATGTACTGTACTGAATTTCAATTTAATTTACCCATCCATTAAAACTTTCAACAGCAAGTCCAATTTAATTGGGGTCGCTAGAGCCAAACTGGCTCATTTTGGTCCATGTCAGGATTTAAGCGCAGATGATCTTCCCAATGCCACATGATTTTTCAGAAGAAAATTCTAGCCCACTGCCAGCAGATTTCTGACCCCAACAGGGCCGTATTTCTAAATAGGCTAAGTAGGCTGCAGCATAGAGCGGCAAATTTTCAGGGGAGGCAGTTTGGCAATTCATTCAAAAGCTAAAATGAAGTATTTCAGACGTTAATAATATTTTCTGTATGAATTTAAGAGTATAAATTACTTAAAATTATGTTTTAGTCCCTATACAGTTCTTCCTTAGAAGAGTTAAGAACTATCTGCAAACTAGTATTTCTGAAATACGGTTAAACTCACTTTCATTACTTTGTATTGAGGCAAATACAACAAAAACACTTTCATATGAGGATATTATTAACGAGTTTGCCATTAAGAAATCTCATAAGAGAGCTATGTAAATTTGGGGTGAGTTGTTTTAGAGAAGTTTGTATATTTTTCAACAAATAAACCAGTAATTGACTACATTTTGTATAATTTTATTTCACCATGTAGGACAACTGGTGTATTCTTTGAATACACGGTACGAGAGAATAAAGTCTATTGCTCTTTGCATGTTCATTTCTTCCTTCCTCTTTGCCAAACACCAACAGTGATCTTCTGTTTTCTCCTTGTTGAGCAAATCTCTTATATCTTCATAAGTATGTTTCAGATATATAACTTCTGTGACCCACCTAGCGTCACCTCGCAGCGAATCTCTGAAGCTCCTCAATTTTTCCTGGTGCTAGAGGACTTACTTCTCCATTTGGCTACCAGATCTTGTTACCATCGTCAGCTATTTTCTCTTGGAGCAAGAGGACTACGTCCACTTCTTTACTCACCATGCTGCGCTAGTATCAACTGTGATCAACTCTTAGAAGACCAGCTCAGCAAGAGAAGATAAATGTTTTATTTTTAAGTCGGCAATGTTTATATGTTCTCCTTTTGTCTCCTACCCCCCACTCTTTCCCCTCTTTCTTGGACCCTCCGTGCTCCGTTGAGCTGCTCTCACTTCTCCGTCTGCAGTTGACTCGTTCATTCAAAGCTCCGCTCGAGCTTGCCTCCTCAAACCAAGAGGCTCACCCTCTTTTAAGCCATGTTGGCTAAGTAATCATCATCGGAAACTTCGACTTCAACATGAAATCAAGATAAGTACCATTTTAAAAGTTTTAACCTCATCTTCATGGTTTTAACTTCCAAGTGCTTTTAATTATAATTTATAGGCAGTGTGAAATTATTTACTTTGGGGCAATAATCATTCTTCGTGGGATTTCCCATGTTGAGCTTTTGCTTGTATAAGCCAACCTTACTAAAAAGAGCTTTTCTTAAGCTATTCAAACGAGAAATCCTCTCGCTACGTGGGATATTATCTAATACCCGCTGTCTATAATTATAAAGCTAATTCCTCCGTTGGATTTTCTCAACCCCATTTTCTGCTAAGGTCGTTCTGGAACCTTCGAGATCTTGTTCTCTATCTGCGAGTCTTGCCGTCAAGTATTGTTCACGCACTTGTGAAAATGCTAGTTAAAATGAGGAATCTTCCTTATAAATTTTTGCAATAGCTAACTTTCCTCCACCGCTGGAACCTCTAGAACATTCTATGGCGCATTTAATTGTAAATCACAACTTTTTCAAGAAATAGACTTTCATCTATATAGTGCAATCAGTTATTTCCATAATTGCAATAACTTTTTTTCTCATAAACTTCAGTGTTTCTATAGTGAACTTTGCATCCATCTTCATAGACTACAGTGATAAACAGTGCTTGCTCCACGTTTCTACCGCGTCGCGATCGTCCGGTTATATTAAATACGGCCATGAACATTGATCCTATATCCCAATGATCTTTCCTCAACCTTCTACTAACAACCATTATTAATAAAATTGAAACTTTTCTATAAGGTGTCACCCACGAGGTGCCCTTCCAACTTTGCTAGTTTAACATTAATTAAATTCTGCGTAATTGCTTGTGTGATACAAGTTTTAAATTCACGTTGTTCCTTTCCCATAATCAGGGAAAACAATTCCCTAAACTCTTGAGCGAGTCATGTTCAGGTTTCACGAAATGGAAACTGTCCCATTTGGCGAGTGATTCCTGCTCAAACTTGGGAAGTCCAGAACTTTCCCTTTCACTTTCTTCAGGTTTCACAGTAAGTGACCTGCCCTCTTTGTATAATTCTCATATATTAATTCTGTATAAATATAAGAAGTTGTAGGAACTTCTATCTTATTTTTTATGTTGTTATTATTGTTATTTTCAAAGTTGTCACTTTCTCTAGAACATTCTCTCCTGAATTTCTTAAGGTGCACTTTTGTACTCCAATTCACGTTCAAGCTTTAATTATTTCATTGCTCATTTGTTTAAATCTTATAAAGATTTTAGAAACATGTAAGGTTTGAAACCTTGTAAATTGTCAATTGCCTGGAGCAACCGTTTAATGTTGAGAGGTCTGCGACCCTATTTGTTAAAAAGTTCAAATGAACTATGTTAATTAAAATTATATTGCATAATTGTTAATTTCCTCAAACTTTTTCTAATTGTAAAATAAACAAATCTTTTCCCTTCGCTTTTTCATTTTCGAATATAAAGTTTAGGCAAAATCCTGTCTTCCTTGACTCTCCTCACTCAATGATATTAAAATCATTAATAGAGCTTTCACCATTTGTTGCATTTGAGCAAGAACTCTTAATTTTCACCTTACTAAAGTTCTTCTTAGCGTTAATAGCTAATTCTAATTGGCCAGTAAGGCAAGTAAAGTTCGCTAAGCCAACTACCTGTTTGTGGAGACCCTCTCCGAAAACTTATGGTCAGTTTTCTAAAAGATAAGTGTTTCCTTTTGTCTAAGCTTTTAGCCGGCTCCTCGCTGAGTAAAAGGCTTAGCCATTGTCCAATGCAACCATTGGTTCATTTACCAAGATTACCCAATAAGGCATAATCTTTTATCATATTCCTTCTTAGAGACACTTGGTCGCCCTTACAGGAACTCCATAATTTTGGAAATTGAAAATACCAAACCTGAGTTAAATCATAGGCATTCTTTGAATTACTTTGAAAAACCTAATTTCTTTGAGAAGACATACAATAAATCGTTTGCTCTCAGTCTTGTCAGACCATCACCCTTCCCTATAGTACTTTCATTCGTGCTTGGGAGGAAACACACTAAAGCCTCTCTCTGGCAAACTGCCCAAGTCTTAGCTGCGGTTCCCGTCAGCTTCGACCAAGCTCGTACCTATTTTAGGTATCAAGGTGTTAATTTTCAGTGGCAACTGCCTCTAAAGGTATTTAAAGTGAACTCATTAATTTTGTGGGACTCTCCTCCCATATTTCTATCCTTTTTCTCCAATCCCAAATCTACTTCCTTCTCTCAATCATCTTCCCTTGGTGGGTGGGTTATTCCTCAGCCTATAATCTACCCAAAATTTGGTACCAGAAACCCGGGAGAGTCCATTTGCTATGTCCATTGTTTGTCAAGTGTCATTTGACAATACTTTGCAAATTTTTAATATCTCCTTTGGATCTTTCAGCTATATCTACGTCATGCAAAGCCTGTGAACGGGAAAGAGGCCGCTCCTGTCTCCTTTGGGGTGTCCTGTTCTTTCTACTCTTTCGCTGTTGCCAATTTGACAGCATCTTCAAGGTTCTACAGTTTCGTGAGTTGTATTTCAATTTATTCTCTTTATCATGGCTCCTACTGAAAAAGATGAAACTCTCATTGCTAGACGTTCTTCCTATAAAGGGCAACTCACTAGATTACGAAATTTCATCAGCAAATTAAATCCCGCCGAGTGTGATTTAGATATCTTAACACATCGTCTTAAGTTGTACGAACGGTCTTATGATTATTATGACCAAATTCAAACCGAGATTGAATCCGCTTGCCCAGAACTGCAATCGGATCGGGACGAGGTCGAACCCTTGTACTTTGAAGGAATTGCAAAGGCCCACCAACTGATCCGCAATATCTCAGAATCGGACACTAGGGTCATCAATCCGGCCCAGTTCGCACCCGCTTCAGTTCACAAGAACAAACCGAAACCGTTACTTCCCAAGATAAGCCTACCGCATTTCTCAGGCAAGGAAGGTGAATGGTATTCTTTTTACGAACTTTACTGCTCCCTAATTCATGAAAATGCTGAGATCCCCGACATACATAAATTTTACTTCCTCCGTACGTCTTTGGAATCTGAGGCCTTGGCCTTGGTGGAGTCACTGCCTTTAAGCGCAGACAACTACCACATCGCCTTTAATCTCCTTAAAGAGAGATATTGCAATTTACGTTTGAGTGTAGCTCGTCATATCCGCTGTCTCTTCAACTTACCAGCCGTCAAACCTAATGACGTCACATCTTTAAGAGACCTCTTAGACTCTATGCAGTTAAATGTCAGAGCGTTATACCAATTAAAACAGCCTGTCCAAACATGGGACACCATACTTATTCACCAAGCTACATCAAGATTCGATTTTTCGACACTGAAGGCCTGGGAGATCGAACTCGCCTGCAACAAGGAACATTCGTTCGAACACCTTATCTCGTTTCTCAACAGTCGATGTCAATTCCTTACAGCACTCGCATTTCAGTGCGAAAAAGTCGAAACGAATCCTCAGTGTCAAATTTTTGAAAAAAAACTTGCTTCTTCAAAGGGACATCAGCCCCCATTTGTCGAAAACAAACAAACCCGTTCTTCTTTCAATAATCCAAGAGAAGATATCAGGCCGCTTAACAAATCGTTAAAATGCACGCTCTGTAAAAAGCTTCACACACTGTATTCGTGCAAATCTTTTAAAGAATTGTCTGTCGAAGATCGAAGGAAGTTTGTCTTGAATAGCAAACATTGTTTCAACTGCTTATCACCTAAGCATTCTTCTTCAAACTGCACGTCTTCCAATCTCTGTTTTCATTGCAAAAAACCGCATCATTCTTTATTGCACGTTCACGATAAATCGAGGTCATCAGTACCTGCCTCTTCAAGCTCCTTGCAGAGCAGCTCCGAACAAACTAATGCTTCTTCCTGCATTTCTAATGCCGAACCTTCTCACAGTGCGCAAACCCTTTTGACCACTGTGCAATTTGAAATCCAAGATAAATTTGGAAATTGGTTTAGAACCCGTGGTCTTCTCGATTCCGCTTCAACGCACAACTTTGTTTCGCAATCGTTGATTAAAAAACTAGGTCTTTCGTCATCGCCTACTTCTATCAATGTGACCGGCATTGACAATTTGAAAACTCAAGTTTTGCAGTCTTCAAAATTGAAAATCAGAGACGTTTGCCAAAGAAACACCAATCTTAATTTAAACTGTCTCATTCTTACCAGTATTGGCAAGGACACTCCAAGCCACTCTATTAATACCTCCGGATTAAAGATTCCTTCGCACTTAAGGTTAGCCGATCCTCAGTTTAATGCTCAAGGTCCCATTGATGTACTTTTCAGTGCCAATGTTTTTTGGAATTGCATTCGCAAACAAACACGCAAGTTATCTTCAACCGTGGTCGCTAGAGACACCGATTTTGGTTGGGTTATTACTGGTGAAATCCAACATACCAGTGTTCAAACCAAAGCGCAATGTCATTTCGTTACAGCTGACATAAATCCCATTTCTGAAAATGAGAACGCTCATGTTTCAGATTTCAATATTTTTGAAAAACACTTGTCGAAACGATGTCTTATCGTGAACAACTGCGCTACCTCTGTAAATTGTTCAATGGTTTTTCCTTCTTCCCGCACAAGATAGCAATTCAAGTTCGCCTTGCTTTGTGTCACTTCGTCTACCTTCTTATGTCATTTTTATAGCAGTTAATTGCTTAAATTTTTCCTCGAAAACTATCTCCCCCTTGTGTAAAACCATGGCTATCAGTCACCATCACTTTGCTGTACGCTATGTTTCACTTCTTTCGCTATGTAGAAGGATGGCCACGGCCGGCTCCTCCCTCCTTCCTCACAATTGGAAGTCGCTTTTGAAACCGCTTGAAACTCTGAATTCTATAGCATCTAGAATAACTATTCTTATGCATAACCTTCTTCTCAATGTCCCAGCTTGTCTTCTTTGCTCGGAAGAATTAAGCTTCTTTCTGTTGAAAATTGTCCGATTTCGTGATCCTCTCAATTATGCGAAATTGATTTCCTACTTTATTTCATATAGCTTTAAGTTGTTTGTTCACGTCCAAGTTACGATTGACTGCATGCCGTCCAAACTGAATATCTGTTTTAAGTTACAGCTGATTCAACTAGTGTGTGTGCACTTTGAACTGCTTGTTTGTCAGACTTGTTTGTATACCAGTCTGAGGAAGGCCAAGTTGTTGTTTATTTCCTGTACGCTTGACACAGTTCAAAGCAAGTTTCTCTTATCTCAACTCTGGCTGATTGCCAACCATTGTCTGGCGAGCCGCTACCGTAATCTCGGAAGCCGTTCACCTACTTCCAAAAATAAACTTGTTCTAGTTAAGGACTCTTTCAGCTATTTATATGTCTCATCTCGTTGTACTATGTGTGTCAAGGCCGTGCTTGTTTACGTCTCTCACTTACTCATGCTCGTATTCTATAACTGCTTCGATCCCTGTTTCAAAACTTCGTTGCGTATTTCTCACGCGCTTATGTATTGCAATTTGCTTACATATTTTGCGAACTTAATGTTCATTGATGAACAAACTTGTTTTTTCTCGTCGTCACATTCGATGTGTTTTTGTATTCATACTTGTCATGTCACGTTTTTCGCTGACTTAAGTATTTTTTTGAGTAAACCCTTTGATACTCATTATAACTTGAGGTTATTGTTTATGGCTACTCGTTTGTTACCTATGGCGTTCTTGCTTTTTACTCGCATAGTTACTTTGTTTATTTGGTATATTCTTGTCCTGAATAGATGTACTTGTTTCTATACGCTTTGTTTAAACTTGCCAATTCTTCTTTCTCATCGTATCGCAATCTTTACTAGTGCTTTATTTCTCTCAGCTTCCAGCTATTTCGTGATCGAAAGTGTTGATAATTCTCACCTTTCAATTCCGCTTTCCAATGACCCTGATAACCTCCTTCCACTTACACCTGGTCGCTTCTTTACACGCACTTCTCTCTCTGCCCATCCTCCCCTTCCTAATTCTTTCAGGGATTCTGATTTACCTATTGTTTGGTGTAAACTTGAAGCCCTCCGTAATTCTTTTTGGAAGAGATGGAACTCGGAATATTTAACGTCCTTGCAACGGAGGCAGAAGTGGTTTCTTTCCAGTCCCGACATTAAAGTGGGAGACTTGGTCTTAGTTAGGGATGTTTCACCCCCCCCTAGTCTGGCCTTTTGGAAAAGTGACCGAGTGTTACCCTGGAAGAGATAGGAGAGTCAGGGTATTTAGAGTCTTGACCAATAATGGTCAGATCACAAGACTACCTCTCGGCAATTGTTTATTACTGTACTGTTTATTTGCTCGCTGTTGGTGTCTGTCCCCCCAGTATGGTGTATTCTTTGAATACACGGTACGAGAGAATAAAGTCTATTGCTCATTGCATGTTCATTTCTTCCTTCCTCTTTGCCAAACACCAACAGTGATCTTCTGTTTTCTCCTTGTTGAGCAAATCTCTTATATCTTCATAAGTATGTTTCAGATATATAACTTCTGTGACCCACCTAGCGTCACCTCGCAGCGAATCTCTGAAGCTCCTCAATTTTTCCTGGTGCTAGAGGACTTACTTCTCCATTTGGCTACCAGATCTTGTTACCATCGTCAGCTATTTTCTCTTGGAGCAAGAGGACTACGTCCACTTCTTTACTCACCATGCTGCGCTAGTATCAACTGTGATCAACTCTTAGAAGACCAGCTCAGCAAGAGAAGATAAATGTTTTATTTTTAAGTTGGCAATGTTTATATGTTCTCCTTTTGTCTCCTACCCCCCACTCTTTCCCCTCTTTCTTGGACCCTCCGTGCTCCGTTGAGCTGCTCTCACTTCTCCGTCTGCAGTTGACTCGTTCAGTCAAAGCTCCGCTCGAGCTTGCCTCCTCAAACCAAGAGGCTCACCCTCTTTTAAGCCATGTTGGCTAAGTAATCATCATCGGAAACTTCGACTTCAACATGAAATCAAGATAAGTACCATTTTAAAAGTTTTAACCTCATCTTCATGGTTTTAACTTCCAAGTGCTTTTAATTATAATTTATAGGCAGTGTGAAATTATTTACTTTGGGGCAATAATCATTCTTCGTGGGATTTGCCATGTTGAGCTTTTGCTTGTATAAGCCAACCTTACTAAAAAAGAGCTTTTCTTAAGCTATTCAAACGAGAAATCCTCTCGCTACGTGGGATATTATCTAATACCCGCTGTCTATAATTATAAAGCTAATTCCTCCGTTGGATTTTCTCAACCCCATTTTCTGCTAAGGTCGTTCTGGAACCTTCGAGATCTTGTTCTCTATCTGCGAGTCTTGCCGTCAAGTATTGTTCACGCACTTGTGAAAATGCTAGTTAAAATGAGGAATCTTCCTTATAAATTTTTGCAATAGCTAACTTTCCTCCACCGCTGGAACCTCTAGAACATTCTATGGCGCATTTAATTGTAAATCACAACTTTTTCAAGAAATAGACTTTCATCTATATAGTGCAATCAGTTATTTCCATAATTGCAATAACTTTTTTTCTCATAAACTTCAGTGTTTCTATAGTGAACTTTGCATCCATCTTCATAGACTACAGTGATAAACAGTGCTTGCTCCACGTTTCTACCGCGTCGCGATCGTCCGGTTATATTAAATACGGCCATGAACATTGATCCTATATCCCAATGATCTTTCCTCAACCTTCTACTAACAACCATTATTAATAAAATTGAAACTTTTCTATAAGGTGTCACCCACGAGGTGCCCTTCCAACTTTGCTAGTTTAACATTAATTAAATTCTGCATAATTGCTTGTATGATACAAGTTTTAAATTCACGTTGTTCCTTTCCCATAATCAGGGAAAACAATTCCCTAAACTCTTGAGCGAGTCATGTTCAGGTTTCACGAAATGGAAACTGTCCCATTTGGCGAGTGATTCCTGCTCAAACTTGGGAAGTCCAGAACTTTCCCTTTCACTTTCTTCAGGTTTCACAGTAAGTGACCTGCCCTCTTTGTATAATTCTCATATATTAATTCTGTATAAATATAAGAAGTTGTAGGAACTTCTATCTTATTTTTTATGTTGTTATTATTGTTATTTTCAAAGTTGTCACTTTCTCTAGAACATTCTCTCCTGAATTTCTTAAGGTGCACTTTTGTACTCCAATTCACGTTCAAGCTTTAATTATTTCATTGCTCATTTGTTTAAATCTTATAAAGATTTTAGAAACATGTAAGGTTTGAAACCTTGTAAATTGTCAATTGCCTGGAGCAACCGTTTAATGTTGAGAGGTCTGCGACCCTATTTGTTAAAAAGTTCAAATGAACTATGTTAATTAAAATTATATTGCATAATTGTTAATTTCCTCAAACTTTTTCTAATTGTAAAATAAACAAATCTTTTCCCTTCGCTTTTTCATTTTCGAATATAAAGTTTAGGCAAAATCCTGTCTTCCTTGACTCTCCTCACTCAATGATATTAAAATCATTAATAGAGCTTTCACCATTTGTTGCATTTGAGCAAGAACTCTTAATTTTCACCTTACTAAAGTTCTTCTTAGCGTTAATAGCTAATTCTAATTGGCCAGTAAGGCAAGTAAAGTTCGCTAAGCCAACTACCTGCTTGTGGAGACCCTCTCCGAAAACTTATGGTCAGTTTTCTAAAAGATAAGTGTTTCCTTTTGTCTAAACTTTTAGCCGGCTCCTCGCTGAGTAAAAGCTTAGCCATTGTCCAATGCAACCATTGGTTCATTTACCAAGATTACCCAATAAGGCATAATCTTTTATCATATTCCTTCTTAGAGACACTTGGTCGCCCTTACAGGAACTCCATAATTTTGGAAATTGAAAATACCAAACCTGAGTTAAATCATTGGCATTCTTTGAATTACTTTGAAAAACCTAATTTCTTTGAGAAGACATACAATAAATCGTTTGCTCTCAGTCTTGTCCGACCATCACCCTTCCCTATAGTACTTTCATTCGTGCTTGGGAGGAAACACACTAAAGCCTCTCTCTGGCAAACTGCCCAAGTCTTAGCTGCGGTTCCCGTCAGCTTCGACCAAGCTCGTACCTATTTTAGGTATCAAGGTGTTAATTTTCAGTGGCAACTGCCTCTAAAGGTATTTAAAGGGAACTCATTAATTTTGTGGGACTCTCCTCCCATTTTTCTATCCTTTTTCTCCAATCCCAAATCTACTTCCTTCTCTCAATCATCTTCCCTTGGTGGGTGGGTTATTCCTCAGCCTATAATCTACCCAACAACTTAATTCAAATTGAACACAGTTCTTCAATTACGCAAAAGATAGTCATTAGCATTAAAATATAAAAATATGTGTAAAATAGTGATCACTGATCTCCAAGAAAAAATTAATTAATTCAGTTTGAAACCCATTTCATTTTTAACGAATTAAGTAAAAAAACAAGTAGATAACTAATTTCATTATAACATTTATTATGTAAGCCATTAAATTTGTAGTTTTATCTAAACTAAATGAACTACAGAATATGTTTAAAAAATATGAAAACGTCAATGAACTCTATCCTTTTGTTGTATAAAACAAATGTATTAAGCAAATATGAACTCTTCAGGGGGCGGCAAATGGACTTTAGCCTATAGGCGGCATACTCTTAAACCTGGCCCTGGACCCCAACCTTCCGAGTGAAACATGATTAGGTACGCCACTGCGCTATCCTTCTCCGCAATCCACCTATCTATTGTTAAGTTAGATGCATGCAAACGTATAGACAGAAATACAAAAGATAATTATTATCTTAATTAATCATCCCAGGGTCTGAAACACATAAATAACACATAACTCTGAGGAAACAGGAAAAACTTTAAACTCGATATAATTATGTAGAAAACTCCTTCTATTTTACACCAAAATAAAATATTATGTCAGACGTATGTTGCACAAACACATTTGTTTGTCTTTGATATACTGTACAGTACCTGCACAACTATGCCAAATTTCAGCCTTCTTGTTGTTCTAGAAGTTTTAAGCTTGTGAGAGCTTTAGATTATATACTGGGTGTATAAAAATTTTGGGGGAATCAGTATATCTGTCTAAATCTAAACTCACGAGATTTGCAATTTCTAAGTTATTGTGGAGATAATTATGTTTCCCACATTGTTTTCAAGAGTCTTGTAGAAGCACTGAAATAGTCCTCCTAATTCGAGGGACTTTGCCACTTTCTGGAACTAAACCGGAAACAAGCTTTTGCAATATCGGTGTTCAAGTTATAAAATTCGCAGCATGACAACTTCTGTAAGACTCACAGCCACAGAATAAATACCAACTATTTGTTGCTGTACTTTCTACAGTGATATTCTTTACCCATGTCAGATGCTGAAGAATGATATCATGCACATCTAACTACAGTCATCCTCAATCAGAAGGAATGTACGAGTGCATCGATACATAGTTACTCACACCTACATGTCACAACCCTCCTACCACTAGGTACCGTACCATCCAACATGCATATACATCTGAAATAATTTAAATGCCAGTAACAATTTGCTCACAATGTTGCAAACAAGTAGGCTACACTGCTAAATTTTGCTAATTTGAGACAGCTGCACTGCCTTCAGAACTCCATATACAGTAGCTCTATTCAGAAAATAAATAAACTTTCTGAGCAATGGAAATCATGAATGAGGAGCCAATTTCCTCAAGTCGACATCTGTATTTTCTAAGTTAATGAGAAAAACTAAAAACACGCTTAAACAGCAAAATTTATGAAATTTTATTTTATTTCTGCTATTGCAGAAAAGGTTGCAGTGGCGGTTGCAGTTGCCGCAAAGCTGGAGTGTAATTCTCAGCCCTTTGTCGATTTTGTGGTGGCAAAATATCTCAAAACGTGCAATCACTTCAGCTAGACGATTCTGATAATGAGCAAGACATCTCCAACCCTACATTGCTAGAACTACAAAACGAGCCTGTTGACTGTTAGTTCAAAAATTCCTCCAATAAACCTGCACCATCGTCATAGGAAGATTTTTCGACACCAGGGCCATCAAAACAAGTACAATTACGATGAGACCTGTTGCTTCGTAATTGTAAAATAATTTTAGATGTAACGATTTTCTTTTGTATTAAAATAAAATAGTACCTACAGTATGTGAACTCTCTTCTTTCATTTTTCTCAAATTCTATTTTTAAAGGTTTTCAGTTACATGCCACATTTGAGAGAAACACTGGGCCTACAGATACCCGTCAAAGCTCAAATTAAAGGTAAACAAATACATTTCATGTTCATCATCAATGACATTTCTCATAGGATGAGTATTTTGGACAATATTTGTCAAATTAAGAGACCAAAACCAACAATTTTTACTTTTTTGAAAAACCATCCAATCTTTGAATAACTATATTTTGGGAACTACTAAACGTACAGAGCGTGCTTAGGACTCAAATTGAAGACAATTTAATATAATTGTAAACAGGTAAACTTATTCACAATGTTTCCTCTCAGACATATGGTTTGGACAACATTGAGCAAATGCTGAAAAAAGTGGCTATTACACAGGACTTTCGAAGTTGCAAATTTTGTTTTTTACTATTGGCAGAGGTCCAAACTACATTTAAAAAAAATTAGAACTACATGACCTTTTGCAAGGTCGGATGTATATTTTGACTGGACTAATACGCAGTCAAGTTGGAATCAACCTGGGGTAAAATGTGATAGCTAAATGGGTTCATAAAATGAAAGGCTATATAAACCTGATATTTCATAGCAGACATTGATTAGTCCTGAGTAAAGGTTAGTTAAAGGATTCTAGGAAATAAGACTCAGAAGAGGGAATATTTCTCTATCTGTCCGGTATATGAATCTCAGTAAGACAGCCAGCTTTATTACATGTATTTGGACATGTATTTAAAAAGATCTCCAACACCATTTTTTAGAGCTCAGTGAGGTAAATTATACTCCAAGTTACACCTATCATCATTCCTATCAACCTATTTCTGTGAGGAAGGCATCTCTGCATCAACATCAGTCAAAAGGAATTACAAGGGAACACTTTGGTGCTTCAGCTCTCATTGACATAGCAGTGAGAGAAATGCAACTTGCCCGCAATAGGTGAGCTAACATACCTTGAAATGACAAGCATGTCACTTTAAATGTCATTGTTAATGTTCATGGTGAAGTGGATTGGTTTTAAAAGCACCATGTTTGATTTCCAGCCAGGCTGTGAGATTTTAATTTGGTTACTTCCCATGGCTAGGAGACTTGGTGTTATGGTAAGTACGTCTTCAATATTACCATAATAGCATTGTCATAGTGTGCAGATTAACTTGAAAATCTTTCCAAAAGATATACAACATTTCCTTAACCGTTACGATATGTTACCAGCGTCTGGAATGTTGCCCCATACAATGCCAAAGAATGGAAATATGCCAGCTGATGAAGACCATTACAATACCATTTAAATTACTTCCTGTCTCATGTGCCAGTCTTCAATTAAGACACAGAAAGAGAACAGGCTGAAAAATACCAAGTCCAACTATACATTGTTGGTGCAACCATGACATTGTGGTTCATAGTTCAATACACAGGGCCAATGATACATTAGTCAGATAGGTGTTGCGATCATAACTGGAGTGTCTACGAGTGTGGGAAGCAATTAGAAAGCACCATTTCCTGTAGATTACCTTAAATACAAGCGAGGTGGAAGGTACCGTAGCAGGCAGACTAATGTGTGCATTATGCACGCCCATTTGTGAAGTTTGTGCATGGCGCAGCAGTAACGTTCTCGCCTGATGTTTTCAAGGTTGCAGGATCCAATCCTGGCACAGACAGTTGACATTTGAGGGTGCACCAATACGAGGGAACTGGGTCAGTACATATACTGGTACATTGAAGGTCCCATTCGGGGCAAACATTCCTGGTTTGAGACCTGCAATGAAGTCTCTAAAAGCCGCAGTCGTTAATAGGGACGTAAAACCAATATTATTATTCACATTGAGAAGGTGGCTGGTTTGAATCTGCTTGGGATTTCATTTTCACCCTGCTGGCAGCAACAACATGTAACCAATCAGGTTGCAGGGTACCTCCATCATGCTAATTACACCCAGGTAGGTCATCCTACCATCTTCTATGGCACACAAAGGACCTCACATCCATGAGTAGGTAGTTGCTCCAATTGAACAAGGAGATCTAACTACACAGCGTTTGGACAATGCTATGATATCCCATAGAGTGTGGTGACCTGCATCATAAGAAGTTATTAAAAATTGGAGGACCTAGCTTGCGGTCGTGGCAGGTCTCAAACCAGGAACAAGACGATCACTTGATTACTAATGCCCATTTAACGCCATTCATGAGTAGGCCTACTATGGAGGCCGAGTGATTTCCCAACAGTTTGAGGATGGTCTTGAGGTGCCTGAATGAGACAGGGTTGCAATCAAGGCTTCATAACGTAACAGAATTGTCAAAAATAACGAATTAATTTTTGTTACGTTACTGCTTCCGTACCCAAAACAAATGGTATATGAATAACGATTTTAGTGCGGCAACGAAATAAGGTGTTACAATTTTCCCTGGTTTGTGCTATTAACGTTATAACCAGCAGAGGTAAAGATTCCGTTATTTTAAAATGCGCTCCCGTTAATAACGTTATAAGTCTAGTAACGGTATGACAGCGATTTTGACTCGCTGCGCGCATCAATAACGTTATTCAGGCAGAGTGATCGATTCAGTTATTTCAAAATGCAAACCTACTAATAACGTTATAAGCCTAGTAACGGTATACGAGATATTTTAACCAGTTATACGCTATCAATAACGGTATTCAGGGCAGAAAAATTAATTCTGTTATTTAGAAATGTGAACCCACCAATAACGTTATAAGCTTTGTAACCGTATACGACAGATATTTACGAGCTTTGCGCTATCAATAACGTTATTCATGGCTGAAAAATAATTCCGTTATTTAGAAATGCAAACCCACCAATAACGTTACAAGTCTAGTAACGGTATACGAGCGAATTTCACCAGCTATACGCTATCAATAACGTTATTCAGGGCAGAAAAATTAATTCCGTTATTTCGAAATGAGAACCCACCAACAATGTTATAAGTCTAGTAACGGTATACAGGGGATTTTTAACAGCTATGCGCTATCAGTAACGTTATTATAAGCGGAGAAATTGTTTCCGTTATTTCAGAAAAGATTCTCGTCAATAACGTTATGGATGTGTCTATTTGCCTGCTACCCGGACAAGCATTGAAGGTGACCGTGAACTCTGTTGATGCTGGGCCATATGTACTCGTAATTCCAGGCCAATTATTTATTCAAACATAGGATAATTACTTCTTGAAATATCAATGTTATTCAACATAGAGATTTCAGTCTGAGCGCGTGCCCCATCAGACAGGGCAAGGTACTTTGCTCGTTTCGATCGTTGTCATACTGTAACCTACGTTAGAAACATGTTTCCTAAAATCAATACGATGGATCCCATTGATTCGAAATATTTATTGTTGCTTCATATAGGGGTTTGGAACATAGCCTATTGTTCATCAGTCCCATGTAGTTGAGGTGTTTATGGAATTTGTCTGATAAACTTTGTTACTTTTGGAGTTGACATGGCCTTGACTTAGGAACTATCCACGCATTTTCCTGGAGTAGAAGTGGGAAACCATGGAAAAACACTCTAAGATGACTAAGATTGGAATCGAACTCACCATCTCGCAGTGTTGCCATATAAGGCAGAGTGTAACCTACACACCAAACTTTCACTCCTTTGTGACCAATAAGGGTATTTCTTTCCTAAATGAAACCGACAGTTCTTGCTTTTCGTTTACTTGTTAGCCTATTTTCATTTAGTAGTGATAGAAGCCATTTTTCAGTGATGGTTATTTCTAATGAAGAAAGCTATTAAGTCGGTCAACACGAATTCCGTGTTGACCGAATGAAAAGCTTTCTTTATTATTTTCATTTATGAAAAAATATGCTTATGACATCACATTTAGTCCGTGTGTGTGCGTATGTGTGTGTCCCCCCGAATAAAATATAAACGGCTGGAGCGATTTCAATGAAACTCGGTAAGGTCATAGTAATATTTTGTCCGACCCCGACAGTGATCTTCAAATGTTGTTACAGCTCACCAATCCAACATGGCGACTGTGCGAAATATTTCACTGGCATTCCATATCTCCGAAACTATTACAGATATCACCCTGACATTTTATACGATGATAAAATGAACTACTAGATGGGACTCTCAAAATTCCGGTTATGGAGGCCAAGCGATGTTGATACATTAAAATAGTTTTTTTTTTTCGCGGTTAAACCATCCGAGTGCCGTCAAATGGTATAGCAAATGTTATACACCTTGTAATGCACTGACATCTTATTCAGCTCAATTGTTTACATAACATCAAGATGGTGCCTGTGTGAAATTTAAAAATTACGTTTTATCTTTCTTGTGTTCTAATCATGCGATCGTAGCCAACGTTTGAACAATGAACCTACCGTACGCAATAATCGTCATCTAATAGTACATAGCTCTATGTTCTACAAAGTATATAAAAATCCAACATGACGACCATCCGAAATATTTAGACGATTCTCATAGTCAACTTATCTATGACAGCAACCAAACTGAATTGTTTTCATAACCACAAGATGGCTGCTGTGCGGAATTTTAAAATCTCGTATTTAGCCTATTTCCATTTATAAAATAAGATGTTCAGTAAAAAACATATAGCCTACTTTCTATTAAATGTATGGGTATTGTTATAACTCTTGGTACTTTTCAAGGAGTATAATTGAATGTTGGTTGTAGTAGCTTGTTGAAATACAACGCGCTATACGGATATTAAACACGAATATGAGGTGCCCTTTGCTAGTGCTACCTCTGTAAAAAATCATTCAATTCGGTTTCACCGTGTTGGAATTGATATGGGGTTCGATTTGCACACATACATGGCCGCCATACGCAAACTATTGGCCTGATGACCTTGTAGTTCAGTCAAAAGGTGCTTCCCACAAAACGGTATGTTGTTGAAAAATTTGGTAGAGATCAAATGATTAGGTTAGTCGTAATTTGATTTAAGCTTTTAGCATTTGGGTGGCCGCCATTCCGTTTCCGTCAAGATGGCGGTGATATAAAACATGACTCTGAGGTGCACTTTGCTAGTGCTACCTCTGTACCAAATTTCGTTCAATTCGGTTTAAACTTGTTTGAATTGATAGGGGGAATCGATTTGCACACATGCATGGCCGCCATATGCAAACTATTGGACTGATGACTTTGTAGCTTGGACAAAGAACGCTTCTCACATAAAGGTATGTTGTTGCAAATTTTGGTAGAGGTTGGTCGTAATTTGATTTGAGCTTTTTACATTTGGGTGGCCACCATTACGTTTCCGTAAAGATGGCGGCAATATAAAACATGGCACTGAGGTGCCCTTTGCTAGTGCTACCTCTGTACCAAATTTCGTTCAGTTCTGTTTCACCGTGTTTGAAAAGATAGGGCGAATCGATTTGCACACATACATGGCCACCATCTGCAAACTATTGGGCTGATGACCTTTTAGTTTAGTAAAACGACGCTCGCCATATAAATATATGTTGTTGCAAAATTTGGTAGAGATCGGATGATTAGGTTAGTCGTAATTTGATTGAAGCTTTGAACATTTGGGTGGCCACTATTACGTTTCCGTCAAGATGGCGGTGATATAAAGCATGACACTGAGGTGCTCTTTGCTAGTAGTAGTGGAGTGAGGCCGATTCCAACTCACTCCAGAACCCTCCTCGACCCACTACTAAGCCTCAGCCATGTTAAATATCTCTCGAACGCATGGTCCGATTTTGACAAATGACGTGTCATTGGACTCGGGCTGACGCCCTCTTTGCTGTGGACCACTCGTTATATTTTTATTATTTTTTTCCGAAAATGTTCGTTTTCGAAAATAGGTAATAGTTTGAAAACCAAAGATGATAGAACGTTGTGTCATGGCTCAAACGAATGGTCTTTATGACCTTTATTTTTTTAATAAAACTTTTTTATTTTTTTATGTTTTTTGAAAACACTCGAATTTTGAAAATCTTATATTTTGGAAACTAGGAAGTTTACAAAGCAGTTTGTTTGATGTAAATCAATGATCCCTACCCCCTCTACCTCGAAAAAAAATTTCAAGTCTAGAGCAAACATTTGTGTTTTGTAAGTAGTGTGGTAGTGGGGGAGCTGTCTACTAACTTATTGAACCCTCCTCGTATTTGCCCCGAAGCTGATATCTCGCTAACCAATCATGGGATTTCAACATACAGGGTGTCCTAGCACTCGTAGTGATGCCCCCTACTTTCCTATAGGCTCTTTATTTAATTAAACGACCAAAACTAAAAGGTCATTCGCTTTTAATATCTCGCGAACCAATCATGCTAGAGGCATGAACGAGGGGTCCAAGGACTCGGGCTGACGTCCTCTTTGCTATGGATCACTCGTTATATTTAAAAAAATTGGAAACTCGATTTTGGGGTAAACACATGTTTTTTGTGATTTTTGCCGATATCTCACGGACCCATAACCGTAGAGACGTGTACGAGGTGTCCTAGGACTCGGGCTAACGCCCCCTTTCTAATGTGATAGATATTTTTTCCAAAAAATTATTCACAAAGAGCCTAACGCCGTACATGTTGAAAAAAAAATTCTTTACCGTTACCTGTTTATAATGTTTATAAAGCGTGGTGGTTGAGAGAGACGATACGGCTGGGTGTGTGTGTGTGTTTCAACGAACCTGTCGCTGACCAAGGTGGCTGCGTTCAATAGATCAATCGATATTTCGACGGGTCGGTGTATGACAGAGCGAGGGTGCGTTTTTTCACACATTTTACCTTTAACGTGTAAACGGTGATGAGAACTTGGTTCTATGTTGGTCGCAGCGAGTAGAGAAAACAAACTTGCCGAGGAGCAGGAAGTGAATGTCATTTGAGCTTATTGGAAGGCGTTGATCTGACTTGACAACAGGTGCAATGGAAAAATGACATAGACGCTTTAAGGTGAAATAATCTGACCATCGTGGTGGCAGGGGAGTGCGAAATGCATGTGAACATGTGTGAAACCACATGTAGGCTAAACCAGTGACATTCTGCCTTGCTTCGTACGTGACAAAATGCAAGTCCAGGTGAAATTTGATCTGCCACAGGTGTTCGCTTGGGACGTTTGCTGTCCACGTGCGCGATAACTGTTAACAAGTGACATCCTGTTTTGCTTCGTACGTGACAAAATGCAAGTTGACGTGAAATTTGATCTGTCACAGATGTTCACGTTGGACGTTAGCTGACCACGTGCCTGATAACAGAATGTTCAAAGCATGAAAAAAAAAGATTATACATGCAACGTAGCATATATAAAGACATGTCGTTATCATTTCCACGCTCACTTAGGTGACTGCCTTTGAACACACTGCGTTGCATGAAACCCCTGGTCTAGTTTATCAGTTTTGGTGTTGGTGGAATATACTTAACCTTGTTGTGGGGTAGGTATATAATTATTTATTTATATATTTATTGATTTTTATATAAATACATGCAATTATTTATTAATTAGGTAATTAATGATTTTATTTATTTATTTGTTTGCAGATAACGTGTATAGCCTACCTGCCGTGTGTCTGTAGGAAATATATTAAAGAAAGAGAAAGACAGACAGATAGAAGAGGAAACCATTTCCACACTAGCCCTCGAGACGGGAATATAGCAAAGCATTACACGTCAAGGTGAGATTCGTTTATATATATATAACCTGTTTGATTTTGTTTTGTTTATGAAAGGAATAAACTATATGGAATGGATATACTTATGGTGGTTTATTTTATTTCTTTTTAGATATTTGAAAAAAAAGGGTTCACTGCTACAGCAAATACAGTTGAAAACCAAGTGGCTTTAGAGTGGAACCATTGTCAAGCAGTCTACAGCTGAAAACTCAGGTGAGAGTGTTCTTTCAAAATAATGTCTTTTACTGCTGCGGATACGTTAACTTGGGAGCCCCTTGAGTCTTGTTTCAAATCGCGTGTGTGCTCTGGCCGCGTGGTCAATGTTAGAAAAAGTTTGATTCCCAAAGAATTTTTACAATCTTGTTTTGAAATTTTTAAAATTGAAATTTGTACAGCGCAAAGGTTGCATACGGCTTTAAAGGTGAATACAGAACTGGTGTGCGATTTCATATATAAAAAGAAGGACGTAGAGCATAAAGAGACATTTTATATTTGCAGTAAAATGCAAGAGCTATTCATAGCCCATAATTTGGAACAGTGGTATGAAACCCACGTGGTGAATGCCTTGCTATCAAAATTTGATAAACTGCAACGAGGACCGAGTGGTCTAGCCTTAGACAAAATTCATTATTTGCAAATCAACATTTGTCAATTCAACCCGTTGAATGCTGGGTCTAGCTATATTAAAACACCACCAGCAATAGCTTCGAAAAATGCTGTGGTCAATATAAAGAATCGTGACAATGATTGCTTTCTGTGGTCTGTGGCTGCGTATTTGCAGCCAGCACAACATAATGGTTATCGACCAGGAATGTACAAGGCCAAGTTTGTTGAATTGAAACAAACTTTAAATCTAACTCGAGTATCGTTCCCTATGGACTTAACCGAGATCCATAGGTTTGAACAAGACAACCAGGACTTTTCGTTCATGGTGTATAGCCTTAATGGTAATGTGATTGTGGGTCCTCTTTATGCCACAAAAGAACTGAAACGACATCACATTCATCTTTTATATTTATCTGTAGGAGAGGTGAATCACTATTGCCTGATTAAAAGCTTAAGTAGATTGCTAAGCAGTCAAGCATCCAAAGATCTACATAAGAAACATATTTGTGACCGTTGCTTGCAATATTTTAAAACCTCCATGCTCTTAGAACGTCATAGGGTAGATTGTGTTTCTCAGGAAGCGGTGAGACTGATATTGCCACAAGGGGACAAGGCTGTGTTAAAGTTTAAGGACATTCACAAGCGTGACACTGTTCCCTATGTGGTATACGCAGATTTCGAAGCACTCACCACACCCATGGCGGGATGTGAACCAGATCCCACCATCAGCTCAACCACACCCATTCAAAAACATGAACCTTTTTCCATAGGATTTAATGTGGTGTGTGCCCATGACCCCACACAATCCGTTTACAAATATCGCTAGGGGCCAGATTGTGCCAAATGGTTCCTGGATGAACTTGTCAAGTTGGCCGACCATGTACAGGAATTACTGGACCACCCAGTACCCATGAGCCTATCTCCAGAACAACAGCAGCAGTATGAGCATGCCATGACATGCCATATCTGCGAAAAGCCACTGATCAGTGCTGAAGACACCGTTCGTGATCACTCGCACTTTACGGGGGAGTTTCGTGGAGCTGCGCATAGTAAATGCAATTTAAACTTTCCAGCTCCTCGTTTCATCAGTGTCTTTTTCCACAATCTGGCAAATTATGACATTCAGTTTTTGATTCGTGAATTGGGACATGTCAACAAGGGCTCGTTTACCATTATTCCCCAAAACCATGAGCGTTTTACGGCCCTGACATGGTGGTTGGGTGACTTTAGCATTCGATTTTTGGATTCCTTTAAGTTTATGGCATCATCGCTAGACAGCCTTGTGAATGGCTTGATTGAGGAGGAATTAAAAAATACTAGAATGCATTTTAATGATCCTGAGCAATTTCAATTGTGCATTCGGAAAGGTATATTCCCGTATGATTTCTGCAATAGCTGGGACGTGTTAAAGCAAAGAAAACTCCCACCACAAGAGAAATTTTACTCGAAACTAACACGCAGTACCGTTTCCGATGAAGACTATGCACATGCATGTCAAGTTTGGCGAGTGTTTGGCATGAACACGCTAAGTGAATATGCTTTACATTACCTAAAACTGGATGTATTGCTGCTCACTGATGTGTTTGAAAAATTCCGTGAGTTGTGTCAACACATTTACGGTCTTGACCCGGCTCACTATTATACGAGTCCTGGACTCTCGTTGGATGCCGCTTTGAAATACACTCAAGTGGAATTGGATTTACTCACTGATGTAGACATGGTTCTATTTTTTGAAAAGGGCATTCGTGGTGGTTTTGTGTCACTTAACCAGCGCCATGCTGAAGCGAACAATGTCTACATGCCTGATTATTCACCAGACAAACCAGAATCGTACTTAATGTACTATGACGTGAATAATTTGTACGGTTACGCCATGAGTCAACCTTTGCCCTATGGGAAGTTTGCTTGGCTGACAGACAAACAAGTGTCAGAATTTGATGTGAACATGGCTAGCCAAGAAACAGGTCGTGGATATGTGCTAGAAGTGGATATTGAATATCCATCATCCTTGTATGATGAACATGCCGATTTCCCATTCTGCCTTGAGCAAATGGTTCCCCCTGACAGTAAAGTGAAAACTGAAAAACTCATGGGCACACTTTACAACAAAAATCGGTATGTCTACATATCCAAATGTTGGTGCAATGCCTCGCCCAAGGCTTGGTGTTGAAGAATGTCCACAGGGGTATTTCTTTTGCTCAAAAAGCATGGCTTGAGCCATACATGCGACTCAACACAGAGCATCGACAAATGGCAACACAGCAGTTTGAAATTAATTTTTTTAAATTAATGAACAACTGCATCTATGGCAAGTCTATGGAGAATGTCCGCAAATACCGTGACATTAAATTGGTGAATGTCTGGGAGGGGCAGTGGGGTGCCCGGCGGTACATTGCCAAGCCAAATTTCAAATCGATCAAAATTATCGATGAGGATTTGGCTACTATTGAAATGAGTAAGACCAACGTGACCATGGATAAACCCATTTACTTGGGTCAAGTCATTTTAGACTTTTCTAAATCGGTCATGTATCGATTCCACTATGAGTTTGCGAAACGCCATTTTGAGGACGTCTCTCTTTTGTATATGGACACGGACTCATTCATTTACCACATTCGCCACTGCAACCCCTATGACGTCATGAGGCAACATAGTGACTGGTTCGACACCTCTTGCTATAGTGCTGACAACGTGTTTCAGCTGCCCATAAAAAACAAGAAGAAAATGGGCGTTTTAAAAGATGAATGCGGTGATTCCATTATGACGGAATTCGTAGGTTTGGCTTCAAAAATGTATGCTTACAGCACACTCGACTGTAAGGAAGCCAAAAGAGCAAAAGGTGTAGGTAGGGCAGTGGTAAAATCGCTACGTGTAGACGATTACCTAGCGGTTTTACGCACTGGCAAAGCTATGTCTCATACACAGTGCAGGATACAATCCAGCAACCATCATTTGTATCTTGTGGAACAGAGAAAGCGCACCCTCGCCTCCATGGATAACAAGCGTGTGTGGGCTGATGACCTGCTCACCAGCCAGCCCTGGGGTTATGATCGCAAGGAGGAGGAGGTGTGATTTCATTGTTTAATCGTTTATGGGACATAGCTTTATGTAACTTTTAGATTTAGTATTTTGCAAATGTTGGTTTCTGCCATTGTAAATAGTAGATTTTGTAAATAGTGGCAACCCACATGGACTTTTTGCTCTTTAAAACAGTTCTATGCAACCTTATTTTAAAAAAATGACTGGTGAATAGTTTGATTCTTTTAAGCTGTACAAAGTTTTTTTATTGTAAATATGAAATAAGTAAGATTTTTAGTAGCTTTTTTTTTCTTTTTTTTTGAAATTGTAAAATGGTAAACTAAAAAAAATTTTTTTGGGATGAGTGTGCATGTCGAGAATGTGCTTTTGGGAATAAATAAAGTGGTTGTGTTTGTTCCCAAAGGCAGGTGTGAATGTATGAGTGGAGAGAGAAAGCTGGTGTGTATGGTTGACCAGAGCAAACACGGTGAGGTAGGGTGGGTGTGTGGGAAATTGTCACTTATATACACATTTTGTTTTGTCATTAGTTTTTTTTTCCATTGAAATGTGGCAGTCAAAAGACATTATTTTTGTAAAAACAGTCTTACCTGCAGTAGTCGTAGACCTCGACGTTTCTCCAAACACGCATTAACACAATGCAGTATCGCCATGGTCAAGCACTTGCTTCAACGTCATTGTCAAATCTCAACTTTCGACATACACCAAATGGAAAAATGTGAAAACGGCAAAATGGAAAATCCATGTTTCCATATCACCAAAAACGCAAAACTTAAAACGGACATTTTTAAAAACTGGAAATGGCCATATGTGAAATTTGAAAATTCAAAACTTCAAACAGACATTGTTTAAAAAGTGTCATCAACAAACTGGAAAAGTCCATATCATCAAAAACGCAAAACTTGAAACGAACTTTTTTAAAATCTGTAAATTGCAAAATGGCAAATGACAGTGTGTGAATTCATCATGTGTGAAATGTGTAAAATGAAAAAAATCAGCCATCAACATCACGATTTCTTAAAATTAAAAATAACAAATCATCGTGCTCTGGCAAACCTTTGTTTTTATTTCATAACTATAAGGCAATTGACAAATGAAAAATAGAATACAAACACATCCCAATTCCTCACTCCTCAATGTTTATGTCCATGCATCATTAACTTTCCTTGCATAGCACTCATGACAATCAGGGCTGCCATCCTTTCACCCACTGAGGCATCACTGGATGTGAAACGTTGTTTAGCTTTCTTTAATAACAATTTATCTGCCACATGTCTTAAACCAGGATGACTATGGCGATAAGATAGGTCATGTTCCTTGCATGCTTGATCCAAAAGATTAATGGGTACATCACCACGTTGTAAACGTTCTTCGAGATGAGTTCCAGGGCCGCAAAAACGATAACCTGGAAGATGGATTTCGAAAGGTAGGTATTGAATCACTTTGTCAATGACGCCATTGCCAGTACAGGTCTGGCATATCCTTTTCCATTGGTGGTAAAAAGGTTTGGTCTTCCTCCTCCTCTGTGGACGATGTTTGTGTTTGTTGTTGTTGTTGTTGTTGCTTTTTCTCGCCATGACACCCGTGGAATGATTCAACAAAGTCTTTACACGGACTTTTATGACCGTGATACAGTTTCACTAGCTGGCAAGTCGCACACTGACGCATAGACGGTATTTTTGCCATTGCCACTTGCTTATGGTGATCGTAATCCGTACAGGGTTGCAATTCACTCAACACAGGGTCTTGAGTCCATGATTTTGGTACATGTTGCCAGATTTCTTTGACCGCGTTGGCGGCCACATAATAAATGAACGACTTGGGCAGCGCCAAGAGTTCCTCTTTGGTAAAACTGTCTAGTTTCTTTTTGCACACAAAGAACTTGCCGATGGCTTTGTCCGTAGCATTGCCTTTCTCCATGGTATCACGTGCTGTAGATGTTTACACGTCGCTTGTAGAAATCTCACTGACGTCATTCACAGGTAAATCTTGAGTTATAATTTTGTTCAACAACTCCCAGCAGGCATGGGTGGTTAACCAATGAAAGAGATGCCACGCATGCGATAGGGCTGTATGGGTAATGTTGCCACAGGAACAAGTATCCATGAGCGTTTGCAGAGAGGGGCAGCCCAACTCCATGAGGTCGATACATTGACAGTAAGACGCCAAAAATGGTTGCAACCATTGACGTTTTTCATTACCTTTCACAAATACCACATTGGCCGAGGACAAGTGTGCTTTCATAACCACATCCAAATATTTATAGGAAATGGTTCCCTGATTCCAGTCTAGTTGCCTATGATTTTCAATCCACTGGGTTTGTTTACGGTCTTTTTCACACAACAAATCAAAAGCATGGGGTGGTTTAAATAGCAAATGCGTAGCTTGCGATATCCAAAACGTGGTACAATCGATCATGGCCACTTGTTTAAATATAAATTTGTTGTCACCAATTTTAAACCCTTGGCAATCCACAATGAGTGTGCGCAACATGTTGACGCTTGCCTGGACCAAGTTCAACTGACTGACTGACGATCAGGTGTGATCATGACATGGACTTACCTGCCATGCTAGTTTTAAATTGAGGTTAGGGTAGGACAGGGGGACATGCAAAAATTAGAATTTAAGAATTACATCATTTTATTACCATAACACGTCTTACAGGCTTTTCTCATTTTGGGATAAGGACGATAGCAACTGATACAACAATATAGTCTCTTGTGTTTGTAACGTCCATAACACCGATGATGTCCCAATGTCCCTAAACTAGGCGTTTTTGATGGTGAGCTGCTCACCGAAGCACCATGGACACCATACGGTCCACATGTATCGTAACATGTTTTTTTTTTCATCACCCAGAGACACAAGTGAGGGATAGCATGAATGACAGGGTATATTTCCCACTTCCATTCTACACAGGTAGGGGCAGGTGAGTGACCAGCGCTGATGTTCCTGCATGGGTTCATCGCCCTCCTGCCATTGGTCTATGATGATGGGACAAAAGGCACATTTCACTTCATCTCTTGTTTTTAAATAGTAGAATCCAGCGGCCGCCAAGGCTTGAGGGTTTATGAAAGGCACTGGCCATGTGGCAAAAGTCTTGAAACGTTGTTCCTCAGAGTTTAAATTCATGGATGTGACGTCTCTTGAGGCTTTAAAGCAAGACATGACTGAGCGGCTTGACGTGGGTTGAGCTGTTATTTATACACTCGTCACTTGGTTGGACAGTGGATAATAGTTGACTTGTTTGTGATGAATAATCAAACAGTAGGCCGTCGTATTGGCTGGTACATTGTCATGCGTTTCAAAATCTAGTCGAATGTCGATATTGGATGGCTTGACAGACTCTTCCAGGTAAGAACAGTCAAAGACAATCAGTGGTCCTCTTGCCTTAAACGCTTGGGGTAGTAGCATGGGGCCGTTCTCTTTTTGATAATACGACCATCGAAATTTAGAAAACAAGTCGTACAGGGGGCCAAATTTATTTTTTGAAAAATCCAAATCCAGTCCTTCATAGGGAAACACAGCTCCGTTGAGGTAAAGACGTGCATTTCTCAATTGCAGGTGATCAAATTGCGAGGCATCTTTGGTTTGTTGATACTTGCGATTCGTTTGAAAACCCACGATCAGGTAGAGAGGTCTCTCTGTATAGCGAGCTGTTTTTACAGACCAACTGTGTGTGTTGGTGGTGGGCAATAGCGGATACTCATGGAGTGCCCAGCTTCTAAATTCCATGGGTAGAGGCATATCTCTCTTTACCATTTTCAGTATGTCCAGTTTTTTGCTATCGTTAAGGGTCACATGGGGGACTTTCCATAGCAAGCGTTGTAGTTGAACTTTTGAATCGATGGGGGCATTGTCGGCTCCCTTGAGTGCATTATTATCACTCCTGTCTCTCACTAGGTAAAGCACTTGCCTTGCGTTAACCACAATGCGTTGGTGATCTTCGGCAAAGCCTAAAATCAATTTAAGAGGTAAATATCCAGTAAAGGTCCCATCGGTGTGTACCATCCAGTCATTGGTCGAGTCAGGACACCAACCTGCCATGCAAAGTGTTTTACATTCTTCCTCACTATAAGAGGGGTATAGTTTCATGACACTGGAAATGCCTACATTTCGAGTGCTATCCACCACGATATCGTTAATGACATACCGCACTTCAGAAAACAGAAAGGCCAAACCATGGTTGGACAACTTGGATGTGGTGGGTGTAGAGCCATCGGCTTTGGTGAGCCGACCTTCAATCTGAATGACACTTTCATGCGGTAGGGTGTAAATATCTTGGTTGTTGATAACAAATTGAATTTCATCATTGTTATTGAGTCCAGGTGTTTGAGCTTGATAGGAATGGAGATCAATTCTTACCACTCCTGGTTGCTCCTCGATGCGGTTCGCTATCTCTAGGATAGAATTCATTATGAGGGTTGACGTGGTAACCCAAATGCTGTAAAATCTGCTTGCCTTGAGATGTTAACGTGTATTCACGTGGCAAACAACTAACACCATTCCTAGACGGTGTTGTTGCTTTATACACAAACTTCATAGTGGCTTTAGCACCAACTTGTAAGTCACTGGTGTGGTAGAATCTAGATCAATGAGTTGTTGATCTCTATTGATCAGTCTTAATGTTATATTACTAATACTATCGACAGCCACAGAATGAAAAAGCACCACTGGAGGGTTTTCACGAATAATATACCCATTGGGCGATGTCACAATAAAGTCATAAAGCGAATGCGATGGTTCTTGATTGGTGTACACTTGGCTAATAATATTACACGTCACCGACACATGATGGTCCTCAATGAATTTCACTTCATGGTCCGATTCATGTTTTTGTTGGGCTCCAACACACGTGGTTTAAATCCTAGTAATGGGCCAATGGAATCGGGGTGTGTTTTAAAGTCAATGTTAAAGGTAGAGAAAATACTGCAGCGATGAGTGTTGGTATTGCCTACAAGTTCAAACTTGTGCGTTCCGTCGAGAAATGACTTTAAACCATATTGATTGATCAACACCACATAAATGTGTTCATAAATGTCATCGACCGTATATCCGCCAGAGTTCAGGGTGAGCACAGAATCATCATAGTAAAACTTGTTGTTCACATTTTCACGTATGTTGTATATTCGATTGTACGTTTCAAGAGAAACAAGTCCTAAACCATAGGGTTTTTCACTCAATTCGATAGGAGGGTAAAAGTCTAGGCTGACTTCAGGTCCACGTCCATGCACTGTAAACGTTTTACTTTCTGCCGACATACTGGTGGCGTTTTTGCTTATGCTGCGTCTTATATAAAAAAATTAAACACAAACGTCCACACTGTTGGCTGTTAAACGTTTGCTCACGTTTCACATTATAATATATCTTGATCCTGTTTCCAAAATAGGTCACTAGTTCCATGGGCGGGGGCAAATTCCCAAAACTGTCAAAGTACCATACAGTGGATCCCTCTTTGACATAAGCTACATAATGCGTTCCTGGTCCTCGGTGATCATCCAAATTGACAACAGCACATTCCTGTTTCCAGGGTCGTGGGGGTAATTGGTTTCGCATAAACACACCTCGAAAATGAGAAAGCTTTAGTTGTTTAGCATAGCTTTCCACTTGTTGATGCGTCAGGGCATGTCTCGCTATGGCTGAGGTTATTTTTTTTTTAATATTTCGAAATGGTGAAATCCCAAATCCTTGTTGATAAAAGGCTGGCTTTAAATTGGCATTTCTAGCCCCCATGGCGATCGCTTCCATCGTTTCATTATGTCGCTGACTTTCTTTGAGTTGTTGCTTGCCCTGCTGCGCGGCGTTAATGGTTTTCGCCACTGCACTGGCACCGCCCAAAATTGAACCCAGAGCAGCCAGACCGGCAAATAATGCAGGTAAAAATCCCGCTCGTTTGGGGACGGGAATCACTCGCCCTTGGTTTGAAACCTGTCGCCGACGTTTTGGAATAACATGTCTCTGTGCAGCTCGAAAGGCTTTCCTTATGGTCAATACATTATTTTTTCTTTTTTTCTTTCGCAAGGGCTAGTCCACGAATGTCGTAAGCCCAGGCTTTGCCAAGGACAATGTCCTTTTTTTGTCTTTCTCACCACATACCTTTGTTTCACCATGATGATAATGACCAACAACCTTTCACAAGAAAGTTTAAATCACAACTAACGTTAGATGGTTATTTCATGGCTGCATATTCCAATTCCACATAAAGTGGGAAATCGTTTATGGTTTTTACCGCTTGCTTTTCATCCCATGTCAACATGAGATGAAGGGATAATTCGTCACCTGCATTGACCATTTCATGGTTATGGACCAACATCCTATGACCATTTATCTTTATTTGTAAATGGTTCTCATCAGGTATGGAATATTTGATGTGAATGGTTCCATCATAGTGTAATCGATAGTGGCTTAAACCCGAAGCAAGCACATAGGTCAAGTGCTGATCATGGACTAGCGGTAGATGGTTTCTGTCATTCACAGGTTTTTCATTTGTCAGATACACTAAAAATACAGATGGGATAAATTTATAAAGCCTTTTCATTTCATAGGTCATGTAACGCTTGGTACAAACATCGTCTTCGTCTTGTGGGTCTTCCACGTGAATAATCCGATGGTGATTAGCGCTATAGCCATTCACCGTAAGCTGGGGCACTTTGTCATAAAACTCATACACTTTGTTATCCACATACTTTTTCGTAGTAACGTCTGTAGACACTTGAGGATGTTTTACATGGGTTAACCGCTTTCCCTTAAAGTCATAATCTCCCTGTTTTGTGCGTGGCACTACTGACCTATCCACATAGTGTTTATTAGCAGGATCTGTTTCCTGTTTAGGATCATGTATGGGGACAGGCCTAGCTTTGGCCATCAACGCACGTCCAAAGACATCCATCGTCAACCTGTAGTACCAGTCTACTGTTTCTATGACAAGGTTCGGTGTCCTGTATATAGACAGCCTGCTAGCCTGTCTAAGCCTTAGTTGAAATGAAGATTATTAAGCAGCAAGAGTCATTCCCCGTGGGGGACATGGTTTCCCATCTCTGTCCCACATCACGTGAACAACGCCATGGTTCACTGTTTCCATCTTCCATTCGCTGCATCATTGTGGGGCCTTCCGGCTGTGGAAAGACTAATCTTTTGCTAACGCTCATCACAGCGCCCAATGGTCTGCGTTTTCAAAATATTTATATTTTTGCAAAATCTCTCTACCAACCCCTCTACGTGTTTCTGGATCAAGTCATGTCTGGATTACAAAAAGAGAATATGGGTTATTTTACATTTTCCATGCAAGAAAATGTGATTTCACCGGATGAAGTAAAGCCTGATTCACTCATGATTTTCGATGATGTATCCACTGAACGTCAAGGCATCATTCAAAGCTATTTCAGCATGGGTCGACACAAACATATCGATTGTTTCTATCTTGGGCAAACGTATTCTAAAATGTCCAAACAGATGATTCGTGACAATGCCAATGTCATTGTTTATTTCGTCAGGACGAGAGGAAGAGTCGTCACATTTATAATGAACATGTGAATCCGGATATGACCTTTCAAATGTTTACAGAATTGTGTGCCAAGTGCTGGAACACTCAACGTCATGCCTGTTTAGTGATTGACAAACAAAGTGAACTCCACCAAGGACGGTATCGCTTAGGGTTTGATCATTTTATTGCTATTTAAGGCTCTGTCTCATTCCCCGGCAAGTCATTTGTCAAGACACCATGGCGTTAGCAGAGAGTCAATTGAAAAAGCATATTATTAGAGCAAAAAATACTATTCGCCAAAAGTTTCGTCAATTGAAACAATCACGTGCCAATCATGCTTTGTTTATTCAGCAACATTTAGCACCTCCACTAAAAGCCATGTTGAAACCCTCTTTCAAGCCATCTGAAACGCTACCCACCGTTTCACAAGCCACGCAGACGCTGCACGAGGACCCTGAGGAAGAGGAAGGGGAACAGGAAGATTTGACTAGTGTTAGTGAAGTTGAGGATGAGGAGGAACAAGTGTTTACGCCTCAAAAAAAGGCCGCACCCCTTGCAGAGTTTTTGAGAAAAAAGAAATCCTTGGCCATGGTCGATAGACCTTGCCCTTCCAGGGCGTCTCCGTTTTCACAACTCTTGGCCACCCCTCAACATAAAGCACAACTGAAAACCATTTTAATAAAATATTATGGATCAACATTGGAACCTATTTCACTGATCTATTTATTGGAAACACAGATACCACGTATGGTGTTCGCTATGAGGATGATAGTTTTAAAATTGGCGATTCATCCATTAAATTTGCTCGTACTAAAGCTGTCATTAAAAATATCAACTATAAATTAACGCCAGGACTGTTAAAGCTGCTCTTTTCTCGGACCCCCTCTTCCCATGATTATACGTCAGAGGACCTTGACAAATATAAATCCATTTTATTGGATACCCATGCTCACAAAAGACAGTATGATCCCACGCAACAAGTGAATGCCAATATATCTCAAAAATATAAAACCATAATTGCAAAAATGTTTCCCACCAGCCAAAGTACTCGTCGTAAAGCGTCCGCTTCGGGAGTGACATTTAAACCATTAAAACCCCTTGTGGATGTTACCTACTGGCACAATCCCAATAAGCTCGTCCAGCGGCTACAGTTGTTGCATGCCTCACGTCAAGCTGGCCATACTGGTCACGATTGGGAAATTCAAGAAATTGAACAAGAACTTCGAAATGCCAAAATTATTGTTTAAGCCCTCACCCATTAAAATGGGTATTGCTCACGAGTTGCATCGCCCAGCTAGGCGTCACTATCTGCGACTCAAGGTGATTTCACGAGGTGTGGATGAACTTTGGCAGGCTGACTTGGTTGAAATGATACCCTATGCTAGCGTTAACGACGGTGTACGCTATATGTTGACCGTCATTGATGTCTATTCCAAAATGGCCTTTGTTGAACCTGTGCGTCGCAAGTCTGGCCCACTAGTTACCAAGGCCTTTCAACATATTATTCAACACTCCAAACGTCAACCTCAGCTGCTACAAACTGACCAGGGGAAAGAATTTTTCAACAAGGATTTCTCCAGTTTTCTCAAATCTAAGGATATTCACCATTACACCACGTACAGCAACCTCAAAGCCAGTGTGGTCGAACGGTTCAACCGAACATTGAAAACCCATATGTGGAAAGCGTTTACCGCTCAGGGCACGTATCGCTGGTTGGACATGTTACCTGAGCTAGTATCACGTTACAATGACACCAAACATAGAACGATTGGGACCAAGCCACGTCTCGTGATTAAAAATATTCAGCGATTGGATAAACTGTTTAACCCCATAAAACAGCCGATCCTAAACGTCACCGACTGAAAATTGGGGATTTTGTTCGTGTGAGCAAATTTAAGTCTGCCTTCAATAAGGGCTACACGCCACAGTGGGGGACTGAACTACTTCGAATTCGTCAAGTCAACTTGGACACTCCAGTCACCTATTTACTCGAGGACCTCAACCGTCAACCCATAAAAGGTAGATTTTATCTCCATGAACTTCAGAAAACAGCATTTCCTCAGCATTATCTTGTGGAAAAAGTGTTGAAACAAAAAGGAAATAAACTCTATGTCAAATGGTTAGGGTTTAACTCCACGTTTAATTCTTGGATCAATAAATTACATGTTGTGTGAACCTGTGCAATTTTTAATTTATTCACACATGTTGTACACTACCTATAGCTCTGTGTGTACATTCCTCAGCTCCACATATTTCTTTCTCTTTCCAGCTGTGTTATCTCTTACATTACCCCTCCCCCTTTCCCTCCCTTCACCTCCCACCACTGCTGTTCGCAGCTCTTGCCTATCTATTGGTTGTGACATCATTCCGACAAGTTGCATCATACTTTTTACTGATTCAGCGATTCCCACGCTTTGAAGATTCTGTTATCAGGCACGTGGACAGCTAACGTCCAAGGTGGCAGATCAAATTTCACATCAACTAGCATTTTGTCACGTACAAAGCAAAACAGGATGTGACTTGTTAACAGTTATCATGCACGTGGACAGCTAACACCCAAGGTGAACACCTGTGGTAGATCAAATTTCACCTGAACTTGCATTTTGTCACGTACGAAGCAAGAGAGGATGTCACTGGTTTAGCGTACATGTCATCTCACACGTGTGTGCATGCATTTCGCACTCCCCTGCCACCACGATGGTCAGATTATTTCACCTTCAAGCGTCTATGTCATTTTTCATTGCACCTGTTGTCAAGTCAGATCAACGCCTTCCAATAAGCTCAAATGACCTTCACCTCCAAGAACCAAGTTTTCATCACCGTTTACACGTTAAAGGTAAAATGTGTGAAAAAACGCACGCTCGCTCTGTCATACACCAACCCGCCGAAATAGCGATTGTTCTATTAAGCATGGTCCTTGTGGTTAGCGACAGGTTCGTTGAAACACACACACACACCCAGCCGTATCGTCTCTCTCAACCACCACGCTTTATAAACATTATTAACAGGTAACGGTACAGAATTTTTTTTTCAACATGTACGGCGTTAGGCCCTTTGTGAATAAATTTTTGGAAAAAATATCTATCACATTTGAAAGGGGGCGTTAGCCCGAGTCCTAGGACACCTCGTACACGTCTCTACGGTTATGGGTCCGTGAGATATCGGCAAAAATCACAAAAAACATGTGTTTACCCCAAAATCGAGTTTCCAATTTTTTTTAAAATATAACGAGTGGTCCATAGCAAAGAGGACGTCAGCCCGAGTCCTTGGACCCCTCGTTCATGCCTCTAGCATGATTGGTTCGCGAGATATTAAAAGCGGATGACCTTTTAGTTTTGGTCGTTTAATTAAATAAAGAGCCTATAGGAAAGTAGGGGGCATCACTACGAGTGCTAGGACAGCTTCGGGGCAAATACGAGGAGGGTTCAATAAGTTAGTAGACAGCTCGCCCACTACCACACTACTTACAAAACACAAATTTTTGCTCTAGACTTGAAATTTTTTTTCGAGGTAGAGGGGGTAGGGATCATTGATTTACATCAAACAAACTGTTTTGTAAACTTCCTAGTTTCCAAAATATAGGATTTTCAAAATTCGAGTGTTTTCAAAAAACATAAAAAATAAAAAAGTTTTATTAAAAAAAATAAAGGTCATAAAGACCATTCGTTTGAGCCATAACACAACGTTCTATCATCTTTGGTTTTCAAACTATTACCTATTTTCGAAAACGAACATTTTCAAAAAAAATTAAAAATATAACGAGTGGTCCACAGCAAAGAGGACGTCAGCCCGAGTCCAATGACATGTCATTTGTCAAAATCGGACCATGCGTTCGAGAGATATTTAACATGGCTGAGGCTTAGTAGTGGGTCGAGGAGGGTTCTGGAGTGAGTTGGAAACGGCCTCACTCCACTACTGCTAGTGCTACCGCTCTACCAAATTTCGTTCAATTCTGTTTCACCGTGTTTCAATTGATAGGGGGATTCGATTTGCACACAAACATGGCCGCCATCTACAAACTATTGCGGTAGTTTGGTCAAAGGTATGTTTCTGCAAAATTTGGTAGAGATCAGATTATTAGGTTGGTCGTAATTGGATTTGAGCTTTTAACATTTGGGTGGCCGCCATTACGCTTTCGTCATAATGACGGCAATATAAAACATGACACCGAGGAGCCCTTTACTAGTGCTAACTCTGTACCAAATTTTGTTCAATTCGGTTTACCCGTGTTTGAATAGATAGGGGGAATCTATTTTTACACATACATGGCCGCCATCCGCTAAGTATTGGGCTGATGATCTTGTAGTTTGGTCAAAAGATTCTTCATACAGAAAGGTATAATGTTGCAGAATTTGGTAGAGGTCAGATGATTATGTTGGTCGTAATTTGATTTAAGCTTTTAACATTTGGGTGGCTGCCATTACGTTTTCGTCAAGATGGTGGCGATATAAAACATGACACTGAGGTGTTCATTGCTAGTGCTACCTCTGTACCAAATTTCGTTCAAATCGGTTTCACCGTGTTCGAATTGATTGGGGGAATCGATTTGCACACATACATGGCCACCATCTGCAAACTATTGGGTTGATGACCTTGTAGTTTAGTCAAAAGACGGTCGCTATATCCGTATATGTTTTTGCAAAATTTGGTAGAGATCGGATGATTAGGTTAGTCGTAATTTCATTTAAGCTTTGAACATTTGGGTGGGCGCCATTACGTTTCCGTCAAGATGGCGGCGATATAAAACATGACACTGAGGTGCCCTTTGCTATTTCTACCTCTGTACCAAATTTCGTTCAATTCGGTTTCACCGTGTTCGAATTGATAGGGGGGACAGACATTCCGAGTACACACACTCACACACACACTCTCACACACACAGACACACAAACAGACAGACACACAATTTTTGGCCCTGTGTAGATCTCATAAGTCTAGTTTCATTTTTTGCAAAAATCGAAATTAGGCTAAACATAGGCTTATGAGATCACCTTTTGTCCGTGTGTTTGTGCGTCCGTGTGTGTGCACCAGGGCCGTGCAATGAGCAAGGTGAAGCAGTGCTAGCGAGAAATTTAGTACTCGTGCCGGTGAAGCGCAGCCCTATCCTGCCCATTTCTGAGCAGTGCAGCACAACATCACACTAGCACTGCAGTGCACAAACACTGCCCATTTGTCGGGGTGCTGCAATACGTTTGGTACTGAGCGCAGAGCCTGGACTCGAGGCGCACTAGACCCAACATTTTGTCATATGCGTGTGGTCTGCCGTGCTCATAATGCCTTTGGGCATGGGGAGCACAAAAATATCATAGTGGGAAAGTCACACATTAAAGAAACATACCGAAGACGTATAAAACATGATATTTTCACGTACATGAACCAGATCTGCAACAAGGATACAGGAAGTTGCATACCTTTGGCTTAGTTATTGTTCTTTTAAGGGGCAGAACTACGAGGTCATTTGCCCCTACTTTTTGGTGATACAGCAGGTGCAGCGAGATATAATAATCCTAAAAAAGGAATCAAGCATATTGGTAATCATGCATGTGACAGTAACAGGGGCCGGTATTGAATCTGGAGAGTTAAAATATGTTTTTTTAATTTGTTGACATAATGTCACAAACCAGCCGAGGTAGCTACACACGCTAACGTGCATGGTCAGTCTACACCGAACTCGAAACACCACACACAGCCATTTCATGCCTTACCTCATTAATTTCATTTGTCATGAAATCCCCTCATGAGATTGACGTCATGAAGGGCATCTATCCGTAATATCATTCCCAAACGGAAACTGTCTCACCACAACCCCTACCTCATAGCAACCGAAATAATTACGGGTAGAACAAAAACTACATTAGGACTATAAAGCTATAGTCTATTTCAATAACAAGATTCTGAATTCACCAACTGATTAGATCAGGGCCATCCAGTCATCATAGCGCTCCGGGAGCACTGGGTAGTCAGACTAGCGCTCCTTCCCCTACCACCACTACACTCTGGCAGCGAGGAGACAGACGATGTTCGGACCACGCTGACTAGAAACGTACGCACAGTCGTGCGGCCGACGGCTCTTGTGGAATTGTTGACATATTAATAGGTCTGTTTTGCCATGACAAATATACCGCATACACAAATCGAATGGTACGCCGATGTATGGAATGTGAAGGAAACGAACACAAGTGTTAAGTAAAGAGTATCGTGATTTATTCCAAACTGAAATGTGAACATACTAGAGAGGAAAATTCAACAACAAATTGTGTTCTTTTTAACACATTACATCTCTGATGCACACTAAACATTTGGCATGCCCTTTATAAGCTGTGCAGAAAAATGAAATTTCCCATTCTGCTTTAAAGACTGCTGTTGCACCAATCCATTTTTTTGTATGCTGTTCAGTCATGACCACTGCGAAACTGATTTACTTACACGCTGTCAACAAAGCGCACTGGACTAGACTAGCGACTGATGGTTCGGCTGCACACTTCTGCGTGCTCAGCCAGCCAAGCTCCTCCCACCACTTTTGAAACTGCCTTCAAACAAAGCGCTCGGAGCACTGGCTTAGAGAGCGGCCGGAGCGCTAGCGCTCGGGGAGCGCTGTCAGGATGGCCCTGGATTAGATTGATGCTGTTCAGGGATATGTGAATTCGAGAAACGTGCGTTAGTAAATGTATCAGGTTTTTAAACTGAACAATATTCCGTCGCATCTGAGGTAATTTATGTCTTTTATTCGTATTTTCAACATCGCCTGAAACAATAACTCATCGAATTTACCTACACATAAGATATACGGCAAAATAAGCAAGTTGACATGAAATCCTTTTAACTTTTGAAGTTTTAGGACAATTTTCATTATTTCTACAGTATGGAGACCAAGACAAGACAGTATGGAGACAATTTTGCTCTGAAAATTACAAAATATGTTGTCTGTCTTTCTACCAGCTTGTCGATATTTCTTTCGGTTGTTTGTTGGTTATTGGAACTATTCGGCACTTGGGTTATGGTATGCGAACTATCTCTTTAACTTACCAGGGGCTATGTAATGCCAAAAGTACGAAGAATGTATACTATTATAGTTCGTGCAGAAATTACATGGCATCGTGCAATAGATTGCGCTGAAAATGAAAGATATCATCTTGTGGTGTAGCGGCTAACATTCTTTGCTGTCGGGGTGGTCCGGGTTTGATTCCCTGCCCTGCCAAGAAATTTAATTTCGGATTGAGGTACTGAAATTGTGTCGATGATACGTAAGTCATCAAGGGGGTGTTCATTTTGAGGACTTGCACCAGGTCAGTGGGAACGTGTTTCCTTTTTTTCTACATTCTTATTCTGCAATTCGAACATTCATACGGCTACTCTGAGAGAAAATCACCTCGTAGAGTTGTTAGAATAGCTTCCGTAAAATATTCTCAAAGGCCAATGCTACAAGTAGCCATCGTGAGTTAATCCAATTGCATATTTATATGTAATCCACACATCGTATTTAAGACCATATGATTTTCATTGCATTCTATGTTCTGGGCATAGGAAGACCTCGAAGTTGATTTCGCAATTTTCAGTGAATGAACATCCAAAGTATAGTAATCATCATGTAGGGAGACTGTGCCACATATATACAGAGAGTGCAAGAATTGCTTGAAGGCATGGTGACGTGGTGCGTAATTTGTGTTTGTACAACGAATGAGGTTGCCATTACGGTGATGATGATGAAAATGGTGGTAACGATGGAGACGGTGATTTACTAGTTAGGAACCAAAGGAATACTTGAGACTTAAGGATTAAGCGGATGTATGGAAAAAACAAAATGAACTTGCTGGTTGATTGCGAAAGTGTCTAATCACCATATTTTATGGAAAACAACTTATCCAGAAGAACACATGAAAGGGAGTATCCAAGCACAAATAGGTGGAGGCAAAGGTTGCTCATGTGTGAGACCGTATGCTGCACACACTGCGGAGTGTCTGATAACCTAGCTCACGTTCAAACAACATAATTAAGGAGATTCACTGCAAACTTTAGGAATCACCGACATAGATCTAAGATGCATCTGTAACATTTCAGAAATGTTACGCGATGCATGTTTTCGTGTCTTCCTCGTGTTGGAAGCAAAAGTACAAGGGTGCAACAGGATAGAATATACTACAGGCACTACCTACAAGGGCCTTGGTGTCAACCCCCCTTCCCGCACCTAATAAAATCTAAGCGGCTGGAGCGATTTCAATGAAATTTGGTAAGGTCATAGTACTATTTTGGACGACCGCGATCGTGCCTTTCAAAGTTTATTATGTTTCACTAATCCAACATTGTGGCTGTGCGAAATATCTGACTGGAATTCTATATCTCTGAAACTGTTACCGATATCACCCTGAAATCTTGCACGGTGATAAAAGGCACTGCTAGAAGTTCACTTAAGTGACTTTCAAAAACCTGTTCACTACAAAACGAACATGGCGGCCAAGCGAATTTGAACATTTAAGTAGACTTTTCTGGCGATTTAACCATCTGAACGCAGTGAAACTTGGTACAGCAATTGTTTATATACATTGTAATGCACAGACATCTAATTTTGTTAAATTGTGTACATAAACTCAAGATGGTGGCTGTGCAAAATTTTAAAATTTTTTTATTTTTATTTTTGTGTCCCAATTGTGCGATAGAAGTCAACGTTTGAATAATGAACCTACGCAATAATAGTCATCTAATAATACATAACTCAATGGCCTACGTATAATTCAATCCGACATGGCGAGTATCCGAAATATTTAGACGGTTCACAAAATCTATGACAGCAGTCAAACTGAAATTTTTGCATGTTGATAGAGTCTATAAACATAAGTTCACCTTTGGAACTTTCAATAACCTGGGGAGCACAAATCCAACCTGGCGGTGACGCGAAATTTGAATATTTAAATGGACGTTTCTCGCGATTCAATCATCCGAGCACAGTGAAATTTGGTACTGTACCTTTGTACAAGGCCTTCAGAACAGGACTCTGTCGTCGGGGCATGAACGGTACACTAGCTTGAATATGAAACTGTTCTGGATATTATAGGAAGATCACTAGGGCTGAATAAAATTCATCACACACAGATTCTGAATGAAAATAAACAAATTTAATGCACCAAACACCAGTACAGCAAAAACAAATAAATGAAATAAAACCAAAATAGTAGAAATGAAATTTAAAATAATAATAATAATAATAACTCAAAGGTAAAATAAATCAATTACGGAATCAATAAAATTAAGTTAAAATCAAAAATATAAACAATGGACTAATTAATGTCCAATAACCACCAATTAAATGCTAATCAGCATCAATTAATACTTATCATAGTAGTTATGATGTATGATTACAATCAAATTTTTTAACAAATAAAAACCAATCATATGGCAAAATAAAGAAAATGAATCGAAATGAAATCTGGTTAACACCAATTAGCTTTAATTGCCATAGTCAAATTTATTAATTACGATGATAAGATATCATCAGAAAGTTAAGTTATTGAGAGATGAGGGATCAAGAGGGTCCGGTCAACTGCAACAACAGTATGGATTAAGAAAAAGAAATCCAATTATACGAAATTAATCAATCATTAATCTGAGTAAACATAATGATCATTGAGTCTAATATCATCCAATTACATTTCAGATACATGGTATGTTCAATATCAGAGACATCCATGGCCATTCCGAAGTATACATTATAGCCTAGCCATTGGCTTATTTAATTATTAATGGCGTTTAATTAACATTTACTAGAATCCCTCCGTTAAATAAAAGTTTACCCTCATATCAAATCTTAACCTTCATGGCATTAATTATGTATTTCTATCTGCAAACATGAATATGATTTATGCATCTTATTTACATACTCTTGTAAATTAATTATGGAAGCCTTTCCGTACGGAATCTTAATGTCCAATCCCGACATTACTTTGGACGTCTTAGCTTAAAAACAAATTAGCTGAATCAATGAAGCCATTTAGTTTCCTTAGCCTTGAAACACACTTACAAGTTGTCACACATTACATTAGCATATTAGCGATATGGTGAGCTTGGCTTCGGTCCTAGCGTTCGACGTGATACACTTTCGAACCAAGCACTCGATGCCTTGTCAAATAATTCATGGATATTTAATAAACAAACTAAGAAAAATGCCTTAAAAACAAACAAAAATAGCATCATAAAAAAATGATGACTAATCATCTGCCTACCACATTTGGGTTGGATAGACATGAAAAAGAATTAATAATTCCAACCAAACATTATTAAAGTAATCGTATCGTGTCAGAGTCACGTTAGGCAACGGTGAATGTATTTGAAGCCGCGACCCCTGAAAAAGGTAGACATGGCACAGAAGAAATACCTTGTATCCGTATTATGTTAAACAACGGTGAATGTATTTGAAGCCGCGACCCCTGAAAAAGATAGGCATGGCACAAACATGTTCTAAGTGGCATATTCAACAGGATCAATATGTATTTAGGGGTATTCGCTACCTATACATTTCTTACCTTGAATGCCTTATCTTGCAGAACGAGGTTACAATAGAACAAAGCATGGTCCGTTCAACAATTATCGAGAAAAAGAAATCTCAAGATAATTTTGAACCAATATTAACTTAAAAAAAAACTAATAATAATTATTTTCCAGGACCGAAAATAATTATTCATGAACACAGGACTCTAAGGTCACTGTCTAGCTAGTACCCATTTAAAAAGACTGATCGACCAGGCATGAATAAAAGGATTTCGAACACGGGACCGCAAGGTTACTGCCTATCTAGCACCCGTTTAAAAATAGTTTCTGGACCAGGCACAACAAGAGGATATCGAACCCGGGACTGTATGGTCAGCAGACAAAACCGTCCCTTATATCAAAATGATCAGTAAAAGAAACACTATCGATTGGAGGCATCAGGGTAGTAACCTAACATACCCTTACGTGAATATTAAACTTGGGACCAAACATAACAACAATTTAAAAGAATCACTGCGACAAGCACCCGAGTCCAGAGTGGACTCCCTCTCTTTGTGGAAAATGACAATAGGTTGGCCGCGCCTACTAGCTAACCTTGACCGTGAAAAGGCAGAGATGCAACTCTTCACCCCTCCCCGGGCTAACATATGATTGTATCCTCACCAGCTGTGCGACCAGATCTTAGTATTCTAAACGTGGAGCGGGGCGCTCTCATTTGGATATAGATTAATTATAGCGTTATTTTGCCTGCGCTTGTTTGCCACTACCTTACACATACAATTTACTTAATATCATTGTAAACTTATCATACTAACTCTCATCTGACATCTTCCCTCAGGTCTATATTTACCTGGCATCATTATCTATTTTATCTTATTTCATCGTAGATTCCTCCTTACAACATCTTACCTGTATGGCCTTAAATATCACACGCGTTCAATAAAAACTAATATAACAATTAATGAGGCTGGTTCAGCCGTCACTTCTTAAATAACTCACGCCATTGTAAACTGTCCTCTAAACTATACTCATTGCTTACACCATAATATCCCGTCATTATCCATCACAATACACCATGGTCCTTTAAATATCGTCCCAAAAAAATCCTCGGATATTAATTCATCCGGTATGTAAATACATAAATTACTATTTCTGGTCATTTATACGAAATAATGAGATTTTGCCTGGAAAGGGCATCTATCGAAATACCATGCTTCGTTCGTTCTATTTGGGTGGAAAACACAGGGGATATTTCTAACACACATTTATAAATAAAATAGGTAGTTCTACCATGTGTTTTATGTACGGATACGATTACCTAGCAACATCCTTACGTTAAATTAGGCACTTTTAATTCATTAAAATAATTATTGTGATCATTAATCATTATGAGCGTACCCAGCTCCGTCAGATGCACAACTATGGTCGCCATTGACACAGTTATTGTACACACAAGATAAAACAAATCAAAAGAAAACAAATAACATGCTAACATTATGGCGATGAAATCCATGAATTATTTGACACTTTAAAATATAATCAAAAGGTACTTATCACATTGAAGACTTCCTTCATCATTTGCAAGAGTTGGACCAGAGGCCCGCAACAGTATAACTTAGCACATGACCTCCATGGCCAGTTCGAATCCCATCACGATGATGTAAAACCACTCGCTAATATCACTGCAATCCTCCATTATCACTAGGTTGCTGTAAGCCAGCACCCTTTTAAAATGCACACACACACATATTTAATTAGATTATGCACCACTAAAAAAAATATACATTAGTGGACTATACACTTTTGTCATAGATGACAAATTCTCACACTATTTCTACACTTGTCGCGGACACATTTTCTGTTATATATTTTTCACTTAAATTACATTAATTTCACATCCGTCCTTACTGTTATACACATTCACAGCTCAGTATTCATTTTTAATATTATTTCGCATCAGCCGAACAATGGACTGTGCGTCTCGTACATTAATGCTTGGCGTGGGGCTACATAGGCCAGCATCCACTAACGTTGGCTGAATGATGAACAATGCCCGCTGTCACAGACTTCACCCACATATATGACAAAATGGTTGCCAATTCACAGTTTTGCACATACGACACCAAATGCTCCTTTCATAATCATAGGCTACAGTAATCAGGTACCTTAATTTATACACAAAAATATGGCCTTGCTAATCTTATGGTTCACGACGGAACTCGATCATAGGCTAAATTTATATCATCAGCGCTTGGGTAGAACTAATTTCTTGCTGAAGGACGCTATGTCTTCTCTCTCACACACTCGACGTTGTCAAATTTCCTTGCGCGGGGACTACTTCTACCCGATGAACACAGAGATATTTAATCCGTTACCGCATTCCCAAAATTCTTGATAATAATTAGATTCATCCTGGGCGTTTCAGATCATTCCTGTAATGCCTTGATCTCTTGTAACCAACTGAGACGTACTCTTTAAGGGCGGAGTCAAGCATCTACTGCGTGCTAACTTGAGATAGTTACTGCGTTTTGGCAAGATTCTCAGAATTCGCTGGAGTGCTCCTGCTCTGAAACTTGCAGGCAAGCGACTTATGACGCACCTGCTCTGCCCATTGTGTGAAAACCATAAATTTCTCCCTGTCAGAACTGCCAAGCCATATACAGTATATGTGGTCTCAACACGGCAGAAAGATCCTAGTTATTATTATGATCATTACATAATGATGATTTCATTCTCATTAACATCATGACATTGCCCCATATAAGTACTCCAGTGACATAATGTGTCCTTGGCCTAAGACGTAGGCCAAGGGCACATCTCCCTCCTTCTTAGTTTGGAAAAACTGCTGAGGTTACGAAGAGTTTTTACAATTCAACAATACTCGGCAGCATAATCCATTTTAACAATGTCATGTCTTCATCATCGACCTTCTTTCGAAGTTGGCTTTCTGATGGACTCCAAATTAATTCGGATCGTGAAATTCTTCAAGCAGCCTCTTATTCTCAGCTTTAAATTCTGCATTTATCCTTAGTTTACTCTCTCTCAGCATTATCAAATTCTTCACGCAGCGTTATCCATTGAAAGTCGTGATTATTTGTCCGCTGATTCTCTTCTTCTGCTTCCGATGGTTCTTCTACTTGGAATGGATCTTCCCCTTCTTCTTTCTTCTCCACTACGTTGACTCGATGTTGGACCTCATCTTCTTCGGCGGGGTAGTATAGTTTTAGATTCTGTGCGTTATAGACAGACTCGACTCCAGTGCGTAGGTGTTTCACTTTATAAGCATTATTTCCAATCACCTTTATGACTCGGTACGGTCCATAGAATATCTCGCAAAATTTTGAGTATTTTCGCTTCGCTGGATCGGACACTGCTGGTCGTTTCACCAAGACCAATTCTTCCAATTCCAAAGGGCGGTGAAATCTTTTATTACGCACTCCACGTAATCGACGATCAGCTTGTTTCTTCAAATAAGTTGCCGTGGCCTGTATGGTTAATTCATGGCTTGGTCGAGGGTCCAATGGACATGGCAGGATGTTCTTCCACGGTCGATCCGGACATCGATTTAAGTGAAGGACCGTGGGGATCTGTCCTGTGCTCTCATGGATCGTATTGTTTATACAGAATTCCATTACGGGTAATACGTCGACCCACTTCCAATGCTGATCAGAACAGTAAATTCGGCAATATTTTGCGATCTTCCGCATTATTCTTTCTGATGGATTTCCCTCAGGATGGCGCACTGAACTCAACACGTGCCGGACATCTAACCTCACCATCTCACTCCTAAACTCGGCACTAGTGAAATAACTGCCGTGGTCCGTAAGACAGAACTCCATCTTCCCTAACGTTGGAATTACCCTTGCCTTAATTCTGTTCAGTACCTGTTTAGTGTTTAACTTCTGAACTGGACATAATACCACGTATTTTGTAAATACATCGATGCTGACGAGAATGTATTTGCATCCTCTTCTGCCTTTTGGTAATGGACCATAACCGTCCATGGCGACCAGTTCGCACGGCTTCTGTGGCAGTAGAGGTTTGGGATATTGCTTCATGAGGAATGAGTTTGGCTTAACCCTTTGACATTTGTCACAGGTCTTCAAAACACTGCGAATGGTTTGCCTTAATTTGGGCCATACAAATGCTTCTTGAATAAGAGCACTTGTCTTATCGATTCCTCCATGTCCAGATATGCTATGTGCGTGCCAGACTAGACCTCTCTGTAAAGAAGGTGGCACCACAATCCTTGATTTCACGCGATCGGGATCCACGTACTTGTGCAGCAGGTTATTATACCAAATATAACTTGTCGAAATTTTCTCCGCTTCCAAATACGCGGGCGTTCCTCGTTGCAATCTTCCTCTTAAATAATCGATGATCATATTCATCCACGGATCCTTAACTTGTTCAGCCTGAATTTCTCCCAGTTTAACCAAAAATTCCTGATCTGCCTGAGTGAGCTCGACTTGATGTACAGATACTACTCCCTCTCCTCGTTCTGGGTTTCGACTTAATGCGTCGGGTATCACATTGAATCTTCCTGGGCAGTGTTCAATGTCAATATTGAACTGTTGAACATACAACGACCATCTATTCACTCGCTCGCTAGCCATGGGAGTTTTCAATAGGAAAATAAGGCTCTTGTGGTCGGTTCTTATCAAAATCTCGAAACCATAGACAGTCTTCCTCCATTGTTGTAAAGCAAAAATGATGGATAGAAGTTCCAATTCCGTTACTGTGTAATTTCGCTCGTGTGTCTTTAGCTTACGGCTAGAAAATGCCAAGTAAGATCGTTCTCGAGGGTTGTTTGGATCTTCTTGGTACAGCATGCATCCAATTCCAATCCGTGAGGCGTCGGTTTGAATTATAAATTTTCTTGAGAAATCCGGGTAACCCAATTTAATACTATTGGTTAGTAATTCCTTCGTTTTCCGAAAAGCCGCGTCGCATTCTTCCTTCCATGCCCATTTGCTGTTCTTACGAAGCATATCCTGTCTTGGCGCCACAGCCTCAGTATACCCGGGACAATGATTTGCAAAGAAATTGCAAATGCCCAGAAATTGGCGGACGTGTTTTACCCTGTTTGGTTTAGGAAAGTTACGAATAGCCTCTAGTTTCGCAGGATTTGGGCGTACTCCTTCACCATCGATGATGTGGCCTAAATAGAGAACCTCCTTCTGGCAAAAATGAGATTTTTGGATGTTAATTTTGAAATTGGCCTTCTCCAAATTATCTAGTAATTTCTCTAAATTCGTGAGGTGATCATCCAAATTATCAGACGCCAAGAGTATGTCATCGACATATCTTACAGTGGCATCCTTGACTCCCGACGTCAGGTTCCGGTCTAACGCTCGTATGAGTGCCGAACCTGCTGTTTTGATACCGAATGGTAATCTTTGAAATGCATAAGTTTGCTGATTAAATAGGAATCCAGTCAATAACCTTGACTTGTCATCCAGTTCCAAATGGTGATAGCTACTAGTCAAGTCTATGGATGAAAAATATATCTTGTCCTGGAATTTGTTTATGACCTCTTTGATCGCTGGAGCTTGGTCATATTCAGGAATCAATCGTTCATTAATTGTCCTGGCGTCAAGACATATTCGAACAGAGCCATTGGGTTTCTTGACTACAACCAACGGACTCAAGAACGGGGTAGCCATCTTGACTATGACTCCGGCATCCTCCATTTGCTTGATGGTTTCTTTCACCTCATTCATATGTTTTTCGGCTATCGGATAAGGCTTTTTCCTAAACGGTGACCAATCGTTGACCTGCATTTGGTACTTGAAATGTTCTATCTTACCGGGTTTAGAATTAAAAACCGGTTCGTGTCGCTTTAACATGTCCATCAATTTGATCCTGTTCTCCTCATTTATCTTTGCTTCACGAGCCTTCTCCTCAAAAGCGTCAGTAACTCTGTCTTCCAATTCTTCTAGCGCCATGACCCAGGATTCAGGTTCCATTAAATCATCCTCTATATCACTTAACCTTTCGTCGATTTTCTCATATGCTTCCATCTCTTCAGTGGTGCACAATGTCCATATCTCTTCGCCATCTCTTGGAATATCCGTATTTAATTGCATGTCCAAATGATTGTCCTCTCCAATATCTTTAAAACAAATGGTGTTTTCAAGTAGGTTGATGACTGCTTTATATTCTCGAATGAAGTCCACTCCCAAGATAATGTTATAATTTATCTTGTTCATTATGATGAACGAATGCGGCATATTATGTCCTTGCAGTGTAATGTCCAACAATGCTTGGAACTTACAGACTGCGGACTTGTCTGGGATAATGCCCTTGACTGTGATGTTAGAAATTGGCATCACGGGAACCTTCCCCAATCTCTCCAACTCTTTAACTAATGCTTGGGAAGCTATACTGATGCTGGCACCCGTATCTACCATACATCGTACCGTTAGACCTCCCACTCGGGCGTAAATTATGGGTAATTCTCTAATTGTATTAATCTTTGGCCCTCTTGTGTCCTCCGTCAAGTCCTCTTCTTTGATGACCCAGTCACTGATCTGCGCTACTACCATATACTTTGCATTGTGACTGTTTTGTGCACTAGCGACGTTCCCATCTTCTAAAATTGGCGTTTTTTTTCTCGTTGTTGCCATTCCTATCTGGTGTACCGCCGGATGATTGATTGTTGTTCCTCCGGGTATTCTGGAGTTCCAGGCTCTCAGCTCCCTGTTCGATGACATCTGGATCCCTTCGATCAATCATTCCCCTGTTCCATTTGTCTTTCTTACTTTGTTCGGCCGATTCTTTGGCACGTAATTCTGCCAAATACCGCTCCGAATCGCTGTGCCACCTTTCCATTTCCTCTCTGTGGTCATCTGGCAAGTCCCATCTTACTTCTGGCTCTCTATTTTGGTCCCACGGCGGTCTTCCGCGTTGAAAACGCCCACCTCTCTTGTTATACGGCCTGTATGATCCACGATGTCCTCTCCATGGTTCATTTTGTCTTTGAGACGACCTCCAGTTATTATTACCTCGGTTACCATACCACGGGGGCCTCAACTCTAGATCTTGGTATTCCCGACGTTCCCAGTTCTGCCTCATGTCCATGGCGTCTGTACTTTGGTCCTTCATGCGTCGTCTAGGTGCTTCTTCTAGGCCGACCACGTTTACATTTTCAGTCGTTCGACCTGCTCTTTGCGGGCTGTGGATCGTCGTTTCATCGAGGTTTCTTAATATTTCCTCGGCATGTACCGCTGTCCGTACGTTCGCTGCCGCCATGATCTGTTGAACTCCGACTGGCAATTGCTTCTCAATGGCGGTGATCATCTCTTCTTCTGATGGAGGCATATCCAACTCTTTCATTCGGTGTAGCTGTGTGATGAAATATTCTGAATATTTTGTGGGTGATGTGGTACTATAGCGGCGCGCGTATAGTTCCATTCTCAGGTTCTGTTGCGAGGCAAGGCTCCAATACTTCTTCAGAAATGCTTCAAGGAATTCCCCCATAGTGTCAAAGGTATACTTGAAGCTACGGAACCATTGTAACGCGTGTCCAGTCAACAGTTTCTCCACTGTCCTTAACTGTCGGTCTTCTGAGATCTTGCTTTCCTTGATGTATTCCATCAATTCTCTGAGGAAACCCTTAGGAGTAAAGTTATTGTTCCCTGAAAATTTGTTCGGCCGGTCATCACTCATTTTTATAACGTGAATGACCTGAGCAGCTGCGTTAGACTCCACGGGTGTCGAAGTACGACCCCTGAATTCCTGACTGTGAGGTTCCATCCCCTCATCTATGGTCGTATGCTCCTGAAATCCTACTTTCCCTTCCATACGGGTTTCTGTAATGGACTTGGCCAATCCTTTTTGTAAGTCGGCGATGACCTCTTCTTGGATCAGCATCTTGAGGTCGCTTTTGACTTGTTTATTTTCTTGTCGTTCCATCCTTGACAAAAGCTCCATCTCGACCTTATTCATCTTTAATTTGCTCTCTTCTAATGTACGGAGTACAGCTATCCTTTCTTCCTTAGCCTCCTGGCTCATGTCCTCGTATGCTAATTCGACATCTCTCTTCAATCCTTCCTTATCCTTTTCCCATGATTTCTTACATTCGTCATGTTGGCCATTCATATCATCTCGTATGAGCTGCAATGAATCCTTAATCTCGTCCTTAAATGTAGAGATGTCGGTCTCGATCACTCCTATCTTGGCTTGCGTTGACTTATTCTCATCTCTCAGCTTGTCGACATCTGCCTGAGTTGCTGCGATACCCACTTCACATTTCGCTACCTGCGCTTGGACTCGAATTTCCATACTAGCCATTCTCTGAGACACGTTCTTGATCTCGTTCTCGATCGTGACCATATGAATTTCTATTTGCTCAGTACTCTGATTGCAAATGCGGCCTACATGTTCTATATTTCTCTGCATCTGTGACAATTGCTGTTCAGTACTAACTCTAAGTTCCTGATTACTGTCTTTTATTTCCTGAATCTGCTTATAACTACTATCCTTAAATTCTTGCAATACGACCATCAGGTCCTCTGTCGATGACATAATTATCAATAAGAGAATATGCGGGCTTGTCCCAACTCATGCAAATACACACATCAACACACCATGCAATGTAAGTGTATTTCAAAGCTTTCAAGGCTTCCTTCCCCTATCCTTCGAATTTGCAATCACCTACAGTGATATTGCAACAGTAAAACGATTCAAAATTTGATTGTAATCCTTTGGTGTCATTAAATATTTGGCTTATCACTAAAAGAAAAATTAATTAATTAATTAAATTTAATCAAACATTAATTAAAGTGATTAATGTTTCTCATCAGGACAGTAATGAGCCTTAATTAACTATCTGATGGATGCTCAATGCTATAAAAATTTCAAGGGACTCCTTGAGATTACTGTATGATACTATAAAAATTTATATATATGAAAATTTTACTACAGTAACTCTCAATCAATTAATTGAGCTCCATTTCGACCTTATGTTGGGCTGCTATTGTCTCAAGCTTAAGTCACACCGTAGGGCGCCATTTTGCATTTTTCACTGGTGGTGGGGAGAACAGGATTTGGTATTAAATGAATGCGGCAAGCGGAAAAAGGGCAAGGCTAATCCTCACGGAAAAATAACGGATATGAAATGAAGGGAGTATGGTTTGGATTCGGGTTTGAATTGATAAGTGACTTATGGGTATCTTCCAGCGTTTACCCGCTCAGCATAAAGTCAAAAAAAAAATAATTAACATGCCAAACGAGTAGGCAAGCCAAACTTAATCAAACAAGCACAAAACCCGGGTGCATCTGTGTATGTTAACCACTAGGATCTTCCAGAATAGAAAAATCGAAGAAGAATAGAGAATAATCTATCCTTTGCCATGTACCCTTGTACAAGGCCTTCAGAACAGGACTCTGTCGTCTGGGCATGAACGGTACACTAGCTTGAATATGAAACTGTTCTGGATATTATAGGAAGATCACTAGGGCTGAATAAAATTCATCACACACAGATTCTGAATGAAAATAAACAAATTTAATGCACCAAACACCAGTACAGCAAAAACAAATAAATGAAATAAAACCAAAATAGTAGAAATGAAATTTAAAATAATAATAATAATAACTCAAAGGTAAAATAAATCAATTACGGAATCAATAAAATTAAGTCAAAATCAAAAATATAAACAATGGACTAATTAATGTCCAATAACCACCAATTAAATGCTAATCAGCATCAATTAATACTTATCATAGTAGTTATGATGTATGATTACAATCAAATTTTTTAACAAATAAAAACCAATCATATGGCAAAATAAAGAAAATGAATCGAAATGAAATCTGGTTAACACCAATTAGCTTTAATTGCCATAGTCAAATTTATTAATTACGATGATAAGATATCATCAGAAAGTTAAGTTATTGAGAGATGAGGGATCAAGAGGGTCCGGTCAACTGCAACAACAGTATGGATTAAGAAAAAGAAATCCAATTATACGAAATTAATCAATCATTAATCTGAGTAAACATAATGATCATTGAGTCTAATATCATCCAATTACATTTCAGATACATGGTATGTTCAATATCAGAGACATCCATGGCCATTCCGAAGTATACATTATAGCCTAGCCATTGGCTTATTTAATTATTAATGGCGTTTAATTAACATTTACTAGAATCCCTCCGTTAAATAAAAGTTTACCCTCATATCAAATCTTAACCTTCATGGCATTAATTATGTATTTCTATCTGCAAACATGAATATGATTTATGCATCTTATTTACATACTCTTGTAAATTAATTATGGAAGCCTTTCCGTACGGAATCTTAATGTCCAATCCCGACATTACTTTGGACGTCTTAGCTTAAAAACAAATTAGCTGAATCAATGAAGCCATTTAGTTTCCTTAGCCTTGAAACACACTTACAAGTTGTCACACATTACATTAGCATATTAGCGATATGGTGAGCTTGGCTTCGGTCCTAGCGTTCGACGTGATACACTTTCGAACCTAGCACTCGATGCCTTGTCAAATAATTCATGGATATTTAGTAAACAAACTAAGAAAAATGCCTTAAAAACAAACAAAAATAGCATCATAAAAAAATGATGACTAATCATCTGCCTACCACATTTGGGTTGGATAGACATGAAAAAGAATTAATAATTCCAACCAAACATTATTAAAGTAATCGTATCGTGTCAGAGTCACGTTAGGCAACGGTGAATGTATTTGAAGCCGCGACCCCTGAAAAAGGTAGACATGGCACAGAAGAAATACCTTGTATCAGTGTTATGTTAAACAACGGTGAATGTATTTGAAGCCGCGACCCCTGAAAAAGATAGGCATGGCACAAACATGTTCTAAGTGGCATATTCAACAGGATCAATATGTATTTAGGGGTATTCGCTACCTATACATTTCTTACCTTGAATGCCTTATCTTGCAGAACGAGGTTACAATAGAACAAAGCATGGTCCGTTCAACAATTATCGAGAAAAAGAAATCTCAAGATAATTTTGAACCAATATTAACTATAAAAAAACTAATAATAATTATTTTCCAGGACCGAAAATAATTATTCATGAACACAGGACTCTAAGGTCACTGTCTAGCTAGTACCCATTTAAAAAGACTGATCGACCAGGCATGAATAAAAGGATTTCGAACACGGGACCGCAAGGTTACTGCCTATCTAGCACCCGTTTAAAAATAGTTTCTGGACCAGGCACAACAAGAGGATATCGAACCCGGGACTGTATGGTCAGCAGACAAAACCGTCCCTTATATCAAAATGATCAGTAAAAGAAACACTATCGATTGGAGGCATCAGGGTAGTAACCTAACATACCCTTACGTGAATATTAAACTTGGGACCAAACATAACAACAATTTAAAAGAATCACTGCGACAAGCACCCGAGTCCAGAGTGGACTCCCTCTCTTTGTGGAAAATGACAATAGGTTGGCCGCGCCTACTAGCTAACCTTGACCGTGAAAAGGCAGAGATGCAACTCTTCACCCCTCCCCGGGCTAACATATGATTGTATCCTCACCAGCTGTGCGACCAGATCTTAGTATTCTAAACGTGGAGCGGGGCGCTCTCATTTGGATATAGATTAATTATAGCGTTATTTTGCCTGCGCTTGTTTGCCACTACCTTACACATACAATTTACTTAATATCATTGTAAACTTATCATACTAACTCTCATCTGACATCTTCCCCCAGGTCTATATTTACCTGGCATCATTATCGATTTTATCTTATTTCATCGTAGATTCCTCCTTACAACATCTTACCTGTATGGCCTTAAATATCACACGCGTTCAATAAAAACTAATATAACAATTAATGAGGCTGGTTCAGCCGTCACTTCTTAAATAACTCACGCCATTGTAAACTGTCCTCTAAACTATACTCATTGCTTACACCATAATATCCCGTCATTATCCATCACAATACACCATGGTCCTTTAAATATCGTCCCAAAAAAATCCTCGGATATTAATTCATCCGGTATGTAAATACATAAATTACTATTTCTGGTCATTTATACGAAATGATGAGATTTTGCCTGGAAAGGGCATCTATCGAAATACCATGCTTCGTTCGTTCTATTTGGGTGGAAAACACAGGGGATATTTCTAACACACATTTATAAATAAAATAGGTAGTTCTACCATGTGTTTTATGTACGGATACGATTACCTAGCAACATCCTTACGTTAAATTAGGCACTTTTAATTCATTAAAATAATTATTGTGATCATTAATCATTATGAGCGTACCCAGCTCCGTCAGATGCACAACTATGGTCGCCATTGACACAGTTATTGTACACACAAGATAAAACAAATCAAAAGAAAACAAATAACATGCTAACATTATGGCGATGAAATCCATGAATTATTTGACACTTTAAAATATAATCAAAAGGTACTTATCACATTGAAGACTTCCTTCATCATTTGCAAGAGTTGGACCAGAGGCCCGCAACAGTATAACTTAGCACATGACCTCCATGGCCAGTTCGAATCCCATCACGATGATGTAAAACCACTCGCTAATATCACTGCAATCCTCCATTATCACTAGGTTGCTGTAAGCCAGCACCTTTTTAAAATGCACACACACACATATTTAATTAGATTATGCACCACTAAAAAAAATATACATTAGTGGACTATACACTTGTGTCATAGGTGACAAATTCTCACACTATTTCTACACTTGTCGCGGACACATTTTCTGTTATATATTTTTCACTTGAATTACATATAATTTCACATCCGTCCTTACTGTTATACACATTCACAGCTCAGTATTCATTTTTAATATTATTTCGCATCAGCCGAACAATGGACTGTGCGTCTCGTACATTAATGCTTGGCGTGGTGCTACATAGGCCAGCATCCACTAACGTTGGCTGAATGATGAACAATGCCCGCTGTCACAGACTTCACCCACATATATGACAAAATGGTTGCCAATTCACAGTTTTGCACATACGACACCAAATGCTCCTTTCATAATCATAGGCTACAGTAATCAGGTACCTTAATTTATACACAAAAATATGGCCTTGCTAATCTTATGGTTCACGACGGAACTCGATCATAGGCTAAATTTATATCATCAGCGCTTGGGTAGAACTAATTTCTTGCTGAAGGACGCTATGTCTTCTCTCTCACACACTCGACGTTGTCAAATTTCCTTGCGCGGGGACTACTTCTACCCGATGAACACAGAGATATTTAATCCGTTACCGCATTCCCAAAATTCTTGATAATAATTAGATTCATCCTGGGCGTTTCAGATCATTCCTGTAATGCCTTGATCTCTTGTAACCAACTTAGACGTACTCTTTAAGGGCGGAGTCAAGCATCTACTGCGTGCTAACTTGAGATAGTTACTGCGTTTTGGCAAGATTCTCAGAATTCGCTGGAGTGCTCCTGCTCTGAAACTTGCAGGCAAGCGACTTATGACGCACCTGCTCTGCCCATTGTGTGAAAACCATAAATTTCTCCCTGTCAGAACTGCCAAGCCATATACAGTATATGTGGTCTCAACACGGCAGAAAGATCCTAGTTATTATTATGATCATTACATAATGATGATTTCATTCTCATTAACATCATGACATTGCCCCATATAAGTACTCCAGTGACATAATGTGTCCTTGGCCTAAGACGTAGGCCAAGGGCACAGTACGGTATATGCTTATACAAATTTTAATCCACTGGCATCTAATTTATTTCAATTGTTTTCAGAACCACAAGAAGGTGGCTGTGCGAAATTTTAAAATCTGGTGTCCTAATCATGCGATTGAAGTTTGATTAATACACCTACACAATAATCTTCATGTAATAGAACATAACTCTGAGGCCTACACATATAAAAATCGATTACCAGAGGAACGAAATGTAGTGTTGCCAGAAATAATGTTACTTGAATAAGTCTCTCAAAAAATATCCCTTAATACCGTAACTTGGACTAATATTCGGATATCGGTTATGGTAGGAACAACAAAGTAGCGCCCACCAGAAAGGACGTTAAATAAAATGTTCGCTCGTAAAAAAGAGCACCTTAATATTGCAATGCGTATTAATAACGTTATTCAGATATCGGTTTATATCAGTGGCTTAAAGTCCATATAAATCACTGAAGTTCACAGTTCTGACTTCAGTGGAACTTCACTGAAAATCACAGTGAATATCCACTGACCTTTCCAGCAGTGAAAATCCACTGAAGTTTTCAGTGAAAGTTTACTCGCCTTTCCCGGGAATAGTTATCCGATTTTCCAGTAAACTAACGATAATAGTAATAAATAACCATGTTTAACGAGATGTACAAGCTTTAATAATCAATTTGGTTAAGTATAAGACTGGGGAAAAATAAAAGTATATCACGTTGCCCCAGGCAGGGTTTGAACTTTGATCTGTGGGTAGATTCATGGAATTGAACTGGAAAGCAGGACATATTTTTTCCATTGAGCTAATGTTGATAAATCAGTGAAGGCTATGGCAATAAGCACACATGATGTTCAGTGCACATAAAATATCTCTGATAGTCTCACGGAATGTTTCACTTTAAGATCAGCGACTAACGCAATGTCTCAGTGACCAGTGAACTCCTGTGTATTTCCACCGAAGGTCAGTTAAAAAGCATTGCACTGAAGATTTCAGAAAAAGATCCCTGAAACCTGTTGGATTGACTTGGGATCCAGATGTTTCCTGAAGCTCGTTTATGATAGTCAGCATACGGTCTTCGTCGTTTTCGTCTGTGAGAACAATACATACATCATCGGGATATGCTCGTACTGCCACTTTCTTCTCATTGATCGTCCTCCTCCGGAGGAAGGGTTCCTGTGCTATGATGAATAGGATCATAGAAAGTGGGCATCCTTGACGAACAGATTTACGGATGAGTATATTCGATGTTAGATGTCCATTAATGATTACTCTAGATTGTGCTGTTCTCTACAGTCCTGTAATGCATTTAATCAACCCGATAGGAAACCCGAAGGTGGGCATTGCAGACCATAGAAATGAATGTGTTTTTTTTTCCTATCAAAGGCCTTTTGAAAATCGAGACTGACTAGTGTCGTAGGAGGAAGATTAGGTGAAGTTTTCTCATTTACAATAATAATATTGCTTAACACCAACAAGTTCGAGATGACATTTATTTCCTGGAGTCGCACAGGATTGCCACTGCCCTATAATTGGTAGCAGTTGCGGTTTGATTCGGGATGCTATTATTTTTTGTAAAGATTTTGCAATCTGTATTGAGAAGTGTGATAGGTTTGAAATCCTCCATTCCAAGTGGTCTTATGATCTTCGGAATTAAAATAATAATTCCAGCAGTAAATTCTTCAGTTATAATTTGTGGGTTTCCCCTAATCTCCTGGTAAATTTTAAGGAGGTCTTTTCCTAGTATATTCCACATTAATTGATAAAATTCATATGGTATTCCATCAGGACCAGGAGAGCGGTTACGTTGAGTTGGGCGTAGTGTTGTGAAAATCTCTGCCGAGGTACAGTAATACCACTTGCCAGCATAGATCCATACTCTGCGGTCAGTCTGGGTGGGTTTTGATGTATGCTCCCATCTGTTTGCTCACTATTTTGTAGGACGTCGGAGAAAAATGTTGTGAAATACTTTGCTCCAATTTAAAGGATATCATCCATGTTCGACTGAGTGCAGCCATGCTCGTCCCGAAGTTTAGTAATGGTCTTTCGCTGCCTTTTACGCCTTTTTGTTAAGATATGGAACAGTGATGAACGTTCTTCTTTTATGACTGAGGGAACAGTGCGTGATGGTCACTGAAAGATACTGGCACTACTGTGGAACTATGCAGGCTATCTCTCATTCCTCGTGCTATATATGTCCTGTCTATTCTAGATGCTGATCCGGCACGATAGAAAGTAAATTGGACGTCTGTTCTATGTTTAAGTTCCCACACATCATGGAGGTTAAATCCGTCTACGAGACTTTTGAGGCTGCGGCAGTTGTTGAAAGCGCCGGTTTGATCTCGAGTGTTTAAAACACAGTTAAAATTGCCTGCTAATATGATAGTATTGATAGGGCCCTGGAGAAAGTATCTGATGTCAACTTCAAATGAATGTTCTCTTGCCAGACGACCTTGTGATCCAGAAGGGGCGTAGACATTAACAATTTTTGTGTCCTCACATTGCAGAGTAATTATTCTGCCACTCGGGTGTAACTCCACATCCGAAACAATAAATTAACCCTGATCTGTAAACGACAGCTGTGCCTCGGAGAGATGGGCCAATATTTGCTATGTATTCGTACCCACTCAACCAGTCTAAGTTTGGATAATTTACTCCCTGAAGCAATAACATGTCAATATCATAAGTCCTGAAAGAAATCCTGAAGTAGAAAACGTGTCGTCAAACTTATGATGCCATTGATATTTAATGTGGCAAAACAACGCAAGACACTCATATGCAAGAACAAAAGGATGACGATGACAGGCATCAGTATGTTTGAGTGCATTTAAACGACTATGAGCAATTATTTGAGGGGATCATTGGAGTGATGTTTTACTGGTGTGCACTTCCAGTGATTTACGGCGACTACGTGATGCGTTTCGTGTTTGTGTGTAATATGATTTAACTTCTTCCCTCGCAGTGTTTTTGTTGACAGTTTTCATGTGAAGAGCATGGGTCTCATTAATGTTGGCTTTATCTGTGGCCATGGGTTTAGCTCCTGTTTGTGGAGGTAGGGCACTTCCGCTGACGTCCGTGACTTTTTTTTACTGAAACTGATTGCAGCATCAGAGGTGGATGTAAACTCTGCCCCCAATGTAGTAGATAGGGTTTCCTGAACTATGTCTGTGCTTTGCGCGTGAAGTAATTAGGAGCGAACGGTATTGTTAGCTGGAGGGTGCTTCGAATGTACTTAGACTGTTGGGAAGCCTATTACTTGTGAGTGTTCTCGTTCTTCTTGTATGGCATCCTGAAATTCCATGTCTTTCGACCACGTAAATTGGGGGTTGGGTACGTCATTAGTGACAGGTTCGTTAAGGCTAAATGTCTCGACATTTTGGTAAGAAAATGTTTCAACAGATGGCATCACAAACGAAGCTGAATTTATTTATAATTTTTTTCTTAAAGAGGACCTCCGATCTGCGATCTGAAAATTGCCATGTACTCTGTCTAGTAGGAGAATTGAGATTAATTCATCGCTAAATTTTTAATTTCAAAAACAGAAAAGTTGCTGTTTATATTTTAAATATCTCATTACAATTTAAAAAAAGCGGGTAATAAGAAAGTTGAGTTTTATTCACTGATTCCAAAGCCGTATCGAAAACCTAAATCGGTTGAATAGAATCGTCGGGATCACTTGGGGAAATTTTTGAATAAGAGTGTAACTGTACTTAGAACAAAAGGCGTGGTAGCCTATAGTAGAACAAGGTCGGCGAGAACGGGAGGGAGGGGAGGGGAGGGGAACGAAAGTCAAGTGAGAGAGCGATGACCTTACCTGACGGTATGGATTCCTCAGCATCTAGTCCGATGTTGTGATTGACTGTGACTGTGATGGCTAGTTCTGAATTATTGGCCAGTTCTGGATATTTCTGAGTGATCCTTTGATATCTTACCAGTTTGTAATTACTACTTCTAGTTTTCTATGATGTTTTTCCTGATTTTAGTTCACTGATCCCTTTAATTACTTTTTACTTAATTTATTTTACCTGCAACAGTATTATTTTTAGTGTTCGTTAGGTGTACGATGTACATATAGGTACGACTGATGGAGAGCATTACGGTCATCATTCATTCATTCATTCATTCATTCATTCGTTTATTTGCAATTGGGGATGTGTCCCCCGGTGGCAAATTAGATATACATAACAAATAAATAATTGTACATAACAATTCACTAACAACTAAACTGGAGTATTTACACAAATAGTCAGTATTTTCTTAAACACGCCTATATGTTTGGGAAAAGGCTCTAAAACTGCGGCAGGTAGAGAGTTCCAATTATCAATGGCACGGTTTACGAAAGAATATTTACCATAATTTGTTCGCTGTGGTCGGCCCTTAACTTTGAAAGGATGATCGCTTCTACCCATGTAAGTAGGCTTTTCCATACGTTTGCTAAGCTCACCCCATGCTGGTTGATTTGTTACGTGTTGTACATAGTGCAGGAGTCTAGATTTCATCCTCCTAGCCTCAAGTGATTCCCACCCAAGTTTCTTTAACATACGGCTCACACTGCTCCTGGGATTAAAGTCACTGAGCACAAATCTAGCGGCCTTTCTTTGTACCATTTCCAACTCATTTATGAGCCCTACTTGATATGGGTCCCAAACCGCCGAGGCGTATTCCAGAATAGGTCTTACACGTGACAAATATCCTAATTCTTTAGCAGAGGTACTTCTTCCTTTTAATACCCTCATTACAAAGTGCAGGGATTTGTAAGCTTTAGAAACTACACATCCTACATGACTACTCCATTTCATATCATTTCTTAAGTGAACGCCCAAATATTTGCAAGAATCTTCTTCTACAAGTATTTCCGAGCCAATGTTATATTGAAAATCTTGCCTTCGCACTTTCCCTATTTTTATTAGACTACATTTTCTTGTGTTTATTTTAATTTTATTTTCAATCGCCCACTTATAGACCAGGTTCAGGTCATCTTGAAGTACTGCATTGTCTTGTGAGTCATGTATCTTTCGATATATTACACAATCATCCGCAAACAATCGACAGTCACTGCGAATCCCATTTGGTAAGTCATTTATAAACGCCAAGTGCAGTTAGTTTTACATTTAAGGTGAAAAATGGAGCCACCACCAAAACCGATTCAAGGCAGGACTGGCATGCAAAACGAAATATATTATCAATTTAAATTAACGTCGCGAAAATTGTGGTGTTTGAAGCCATATTTTCAGTGTTGCCTTAGTAAACAAGAGTTTAGTGCTTTTCAGTCGGTCAACACGAATGTACCCAAAAGAGATGGGTATGCCCTAATCCTGAAATAAATTACATGAGATTAATAAAACACTAGGATGACCAGTTTCGATCGTCAAGCGATCATCATCAGATCCATTACACTTAGGCTACAAAATCTATGTTTGAAATACAGGTGAAAATATTTACAATATGTACAATTATTTAGTTGCAGTATTGGTACTGCAACTGTCAGTGTATGCTAAATGCAGTATATATGTTCGGTGAAATGCTAAATGGTGATAGCTATCCGTAGATTGTACTTTAGAGAGATTATATGGTTGTAAACTATGGTTAAACTATAAAATTTTAGGCTAACTACTTATCTGATTGTCTTCCGTACAACAGCTACTCGCAGTTTTTGTGCTCACTTGAACTCACTGTGCGGTCGACTGCGGTGGTTATCTTAACGACTGGTTTTTCCCTGCTTTCTCCCCCCCCCTGCTCCTACGTGCTGTGGGGAGTGATAGCGATGTGTTTATGTGACAATTCAATGGTGCACAGAGCTTTAAACATACCCATGTCAAAAGACAACTATAATAAGGAAATAAGAACTATTATGCAAATAGCAAAGGAAAACAACTTCTCGCCAAAAATAAATCAAATTATAGCCAAACATAAAAATAAAGATAAAACGATTCCCAAACCGGACAGTAATGAGAAAAAATTTGCGCGTTTCAACTATGTGAATGCGAATGCATATAAAATCACTAACCTATTCAAAAAGCAAGGCATAAAGATAGCTTTCACGACGAAAAACACAACCGCTAGGCACCTCCTAAATAGTAATCTAAATAAACGTGACCCGTATTCAAGGTCAGGGGTATATTCTATAACGGCCAAGACACCGATTGTCAAGCTAATTACATCGGGCAGAGTGGAAGACGAGTAGACACACGTTATAATGAACATAGGAATGCGATAAGATACGGAACACATTCAGCCGTGTGCGAACATATGTGTGACGCAGGGCACAGCTTTACCAACATAGAGTCGGACCTTAAAATAATCCATCACGAATCGAAAGGCAGAGCTCTTGACATAAAGGAAGCAATCGAGATACACCTAGCCAAACGAAACAATCCCAACAATCTAAATGAACACACGTTCATGGAGAGCTCACCCCTCTTCACGCTACTAAAAACACACCCTGTCGGAAACAAAACACAATTTAGCGACACAGCCAAGCTAGATAAAAAAGGGGGGAAATTAGGGGGTTATTAATAGGTAAATGTTATCTGGATCAGGTGTACGATGTACTTTTCTTCTGCAATAAACCAAGGCCCATATTCGCGGCAGTATTAAAGGTGCTGGGACGTCCTCATAAGACCGTCAACGCTTAGTTCGAATGGGTTATGCTCCACGCGTGGCGAGGGCTAATCCACGGTCTTTAATAGTTGCAGACCCACCTCATTCAATAACATACATCTTATCTAGGTTGGCAACACCTCACATAAACACATCGCTATCACTCCCCACAGCACGTAGGAGCAGGGGGGGGTGGAGAAAGCAGGGAAAAACCAGTCGTTAAGATAACCACCGCAGTCGACCGCACAGTGAGTTCAAGTGAGCACAAAAACTGCGAGTAGCTGTTGTACGGTAGACAATCAGATAAGTAGTTAGCCTAAAATTTTATAGTTTAACCATAGTTTACAACCATATATTCTCTCTAAAGTACAATCTACGGATAGCTATCACCATTTAGCATTTCACCGAACATATATACTGCATTTAGCATACACTGACAGTTGCAGTACCAATACTGCAACTAAATAATTGTACATATTGTAAATATTTTCACCTGTATTTCAAACATAGATTTTGTAGCCTAAGTGTAATGGATCTGATGATGATCGCTTGACGATCGAAACTGGTCATCCTAGTGTTTTATTAATCTCATGTAATTTATTTCAGGATTAGGGCATACCCATCTCTTTCGGGTACATTCGTGTTGACCGACTGAAAAGCACTAAACTCTTGTTAACGTCGCGAAATTAAATTGTTCAAAGGGATAAAATTTCACTCCTGGCGCGAAATAAAATTATTAACAGAAATTTAATTTCGCTGCAGGGGCGAAATAAAATGCATCACTGACTTTAAATTTCGCTCCCGGTGCGAAATAAAATTTGTACCAGACTTTAAATTTTGCTCCCAGCGTGAAATGAAATCCGTTACAGACTCTTAATCTCGTTCCCGGCTAGAAACATAATTCTTAACAGACTTTTAATTTTGCTCCTGGCGTGAACTAAAATTCATTATAAGACTTTTCATTTCACTCATGGCGTGAAATAAAAAACGTTAGTCTTTTAAATTCGCTTCCGGCGCGAAATAAAAAAACATTACAGAGAATTTCACTCCGGGCACGAAATAAAATTCGTTACAGACTTTCAATTTCACTCCCGGCTCGAAATAAAATTATTTACAGACTTTTAATTTTGCTCCTGGCGTGAAATAAAATTCGTTATAAGACTTTTGATTTCGCTCCTGGCACGAAATGAAAACCGTTACAGTCTCTTAATTTTCCTCCCGGCGTGAAATAACATTTTTTAACGACTGTTAATTTTGCTCCTGGTATGACAAAAATTGCTGGCCCCATGGTGTTGGGGGTAGCGTGCCTGCCTCTCATCTGGGGGTCCCAGGTTCGCTTCCCGGCTCCGTTAGTGATTTTAGAAACGGACGTGTGGGTTGGAACGGTGTGCTCGAAAACCAAGATTAACGGCCGAGGGAACCCGATGCGCTGACCAATATCTGCAGACTTAATGGTTGGGCAGCGGTCGCTTGGTAGGTCTAGGCCCTTCATGGGTTGTAGTGCCACGGTATATTTTAATGACACAAAATTCCCAAACAGCATTTAGTTTCGCTCCCGGCGTGAATTTAAAATGCATGGAACATTTCATTTCATGTCTGAAATTAAATCTGGTCTAACATGCGAAACAAAATGGCTGTGGACGCGTTAACATTTTAATTTCACCGTGAGCGCGATATTCGGGTGCGAAATTATATTGATTGTCAGCGCGAAAATTAAAATGGAAGCAAAATTTAATTCAAAGCACAATAACATAGTGAAAAGCGACGCAAAACTAATTGCAGTGCGAAACGAAATACTGTACGTGGCCCAGGGGTTTGATGTCGTGCCGTGGTCAGTATAAATGCGCTGAGGGTAAGAAGGAAGTAGTAAGGAATATAGAAATGAGAGGAATGACCCCTCACCCCTGTTGTTCGAGTAACCCCCCTCCGAAACAGAACTCCATATACGCCGCTGGTACTACCACAGACGATTTACTGTTGTTTGTAACTCTTCAGTCCTTCAACACTAATTTGCCCGATAAAGTCCAGTCAAATTAGACCAAAAATTATGCGTTTTCTGCATTAAATCATGTACTGTAGTTCCAAATGTTTCGGGAATGTGTAGGGGGAGGTCCCCTGAACAACACCTAATAAAGTCCCGTCAATTTCAGGTGCCGTGGGGGACAGAGGGGGGCTCAAAGCCCCCATTTATAGTTTTTGGCGCATAACTTTAAAACGGTGCATCGCAGAGAAATTTTTATACCTTTTAAACGTAAAGAAAATTAAATGCCCTACAAAATGGTGTAATCATATGTATCTTTATGTGTTACTGTCTCCGAGATATGAGCCAGTGAACATGGAATATTTGAAGAAAAATATGTAGCGCCTCACGTTTCTCGTCTAATTTGCCCATCCAATCCTTTTACCTTCCATTTTACAGGAAACTCGTAAGGAAGGAAGTTGTAGACCATTAAATTTCCTTCAAGAATATATATACGTATGCTAATTTTTCTTCGATCTGTCGATCGTTGGAGTGTTTTGACGTATGGCGGTCGGTTTCGAGATTTTACTAGTGAACTGCTCATTAGTTTACTTCCGTTTTCAACGGCTTTAACACTCTGTATTACGATATTTATTGATTCTGCAAACATAAATGGTATTTATTACCCATATAACTAATATATAATATATACAGGGTGAACAAAAAATGCCGCACTTGGAGGTCGGCATGCTATTCCTCTTCCAATTGCAAGACAAAAGGTTCAATAGCAAAATCGGATCGCGTGCTGTTTGAAAACACAAGTATGAAAACGAGAGCTGGCAACACTGTCACATCCTGCAGTGCATCGGAATGTACAGATAAAGCACCGAGTTCCTGCGAGCTGTTTTTGGCCACGCTACATGTAGTTACAGCGTTGACAGGGCCTCGTTTCTTAACATGCATTTCTGTTAAACCTATTGGCCTAGGATTTGCAACATAAACTTTTGTCGTGAATTTTGACGAGGAACCGCATGCCGACCTCCAAGTGCGGCATTTTTTGTTCACCCTGTATATATACATGAAAGTATGTGTGTCAACTGTTAATTTGCAACACTAATAAACACTAAAAATCTAGTAGGCCTTTCAAACGGCGAATATTTTTTTCATATCCTTTTAATATGCATGTATATGACCCCTCCCCATCTGAAATAGAATGTACTTAATACACTGTTTACATAATATTAAGGTAAGTAGGCCTAAGTTTATTATGATATTGTATCCTATGATATTCCACAAATAAGAATATAAGACAGAAGTAGAGGAAAGAATTGCTACTGGGAGATAGTAAAGACAGAGACGGCGAAACATCGAATTAAAAACCGTCAATTGTGGACAACAGACGACCTAAACGGAAGGAATAATACTATTCCGAGATATCTGACGACCCAGGAAAGGAAATAATCTTCTGGAATATGAGATACCATGGGATATGCCTAAGTGACTGATCCCTTTCCCAATCCGGTACGGTTGAAAACTCCAAAGATCGTGGCTATTTGAACTGATACCAATGGCTGGAGTGTGGTCTGATATGGCGATTGAAGTGACACTGATGTGTGATGTGAAGAGTGAAGAGGGGGGGACTAACACGATGGAGAGGCATGAGTGATTCTGTGTTGGCGAAATGGGTTGGAGGGGCTCGTACAGGTACAGCCACAGGTTCTTCACTAAGCGTAGAGCATTTTGCCGGAGTCCATTCGGTAAGTGGAGAACAGCATGTCAACTTTTGAGCATCACGAATGAGCAGGGATGACCAAGATAGAAGGAAGCTTGCACAGTAGTTGGCTGATCACCCGCCTTTTTCTGTACGTGATTCTTTGATGTCCCTTTCAACCGGAGTAATAGTACCCAGCAACATCAACTGTTGCCAACTGGTGTATTCTTTGAATACACGGTACCTGAGATATAATTTTTATTGCTCTTTGCATGTTCATTTCTTCCTTCCTCTTTGTCAAACACCAACAGTGATCATCTGTTTTCTCCTTGTTGGGCATATCTCTTATGTCTTCATAAGTATGTTTCAGATATATAACTTCTGTGACCCACCTAGCGTCATCTAGTAGCGAACCTCTGAAGCTACTCAATTCCTCATCGTGCAAGAGGACTTACATATCCATCTGGCCACCAGATCTCGTTACTATCGTCAGCTATTTTCTCCTTGAGCAAGAGGACTACGTCTACTGTTTCACTCACCATGCTGCGCTAATATCGCCTACTATCAACTCTTAGAAGACCATCCATCAAGAAGAAAATTTATTTTTTGCTAAGTTGGTTATGTTGATATGTATACCTTTTGTTTCCTACCCCCACTCTTTCCCCTTCCGTGGTCTCTCCGTGCTCCGTTGAGCTGCTCTCACTTCTCCGTCTGCAGTTGACTCGTTCAGTCAAAGCTCCGCTCGAGCTTGCCTCCTCAAACCAAGAGGCTCACCCTCTTTTACGCCATGTTGGAACTCTAAGCATCAGTGAGGAACTCCGACTTCAACATGAAATCGAGATAAGTACCATTTTTAAAAAGTTTTAACCTCATCTTCATGGTTTTAACTTCCAAGTGCTTTTAATTATAGGCAGTGTGAAATTATTTACTTTGGGGCAATAATCATTCTTCGTGGGTTTTGCCATGTTGAGCTTTTGCTTGTATAAGCCAATCTTACTATAAAAGAGCTTTTCTTAAGCGATTCAAACGAGAAATCCTCTCGCTACGTGGGATATTATTCAATACCCGCTGCCTATAATTATAAAACTATTTCCTCCGTTGGATTTTCTCAACCCCATTTTCTGCTAAGGTCGTTCTGGAACCTTCTAGACCTTGTTCTCTATCTGCGAGTCTTGTCGTCAAGTATTGTTCACGCACTGTGAAAATGCTAGTTAAAATGAGGAATCTTCCTTATAAATTTTTGCAATAGCTAACTTTCTTCCACCGCTGGAACCTCTGGAAAATTCTATGGCGCATTTAATTGTAAATTACAACTTTTTCAAGAAATAGACTCTCATCTATATAGTGCAATCAGTTCTTTCCATAATTGCAATAACTTTCTTTTTCATGAACTTTAGTGTTTCTATAGTGAACTTTGAATCCATCTTCATAGACTACAGTGATAAACAGTGCTTTCTCCACGTTTCTACCGCGTCGCGATCGTCCGGTTATATTAAATAGGGCCATGAACATTTTCCTTAATTCCCATTTCTCTTTCCTAAACCTTTCACTAACAATCTGCAATAAACTTTTAATCTAGGTCTGTTTCAATAAGGTGTCATTCCAAGAAGTGCCCTTCCATTTTTGTTGGTTTATCATTAAGTATCTCTGTATAATCTTTGTGATACGTGTCTAGCACACGTTTCAAACTTACATTGGTCCTCCCTTCAAAATCAGGGAAAACAATTCTCTAAACTCTTGAGCGAGTCATGTTCAGGTTTCACGAAATGGAAACTGCCCCATTTTTCTCGTGATTCCTAATTAAACATAGGAAGTCTAGAAACTTCCTTTTCACTTTCTTCAGGTTTCACAGTAAGTGACCTGCCCTCTTTGTATAATTCTCATATATTAACTCTGTATAAATATAAGAAGTTGTAGGAACTTCTATCTTATTTTTCACGTTGTTATTATCGTCATTTTCAAAATTGTCATTTTCTCTAGAACATTCTCTCAAGAATTTCTTAAGGTACACTTTTTGTACCCCAATTCACGTTCAAGCTTTAATTATTTCATTGTTTATTGGTTTAACTCTTATAAAGATTTTAGAAACATGTAAGGTTTGAAACCTTGTAAATTGTCAATTGCCTGGAGCAACCGTTTAATGTTGAGAGGTCTGCGACCCTATTTGTTAAAAAGTTCAAATGAACTATGTTTATTAAAATTATATTGCATAATTGTTAATTTCATCAAACTTTTTCTAATTGTAAAATAAACAAATCTTTTCCCTTCGCTTTTTCATTTGCGAATATAAAGTTTAGGCAAAATCCTGTCTTCCTTGACTTTCCTCACTCAATGACATTAAAATCTTTAATAGGGCTTTCACCATTTGTTGCATTTGAGCAAGAACTCTTAATTTTCACCTTACTAAAGTTCTTCTTAGCGTTAATAGCTAATTCTAATTGGCCAGTAAGGCAAGTAAAGTTCGCTAAGCCAACTACCTGCTTGTGGAGACCCTCTCCGAAAACTTATGGTCAGTTTTCTAAAAAATAAGTGTTTCTTTTTGTCTAAACTTTTAGCCGGCTCCTCGCTGAGTAAAAGCTTAGCCATTGTCCAATGCAACCATTGGTTCATTTACCAAGATTACCCAATAAGGCATAATCTTTTATCATATTCCTTCTTAGAGACACTTGGTCGCCCTTACAGGAACTCCATAATTTTGGAAATTGAAAATACCAAGCTTGAGTTAAATCATTGGCATTCTTCGAATCACTTTGTAAAACCTAATTTCTTTGAGAAAACATACAGTAAATTTGTTCCTCTAAGTCTTGCCAGACCATCACCCTTCCCCATAGTACTTTTATACATGCTCGGGAGGAAATGTACTAAAGCCTCTCTCTTGCAAACCGCCCAAGTCCTAGCTGCGGTTCCCGTTAGCCTCGACCAAGCTCGTACCTACTTTAGGTATCCGAGAGTTAATTTCCATTGGCAACTGCTTCTAAGTGTATTTAAATCTCAACTTATTAATTTTGTGGGACTCTCCTCCTATTTTTCTATCCTTCTTTTCCAAATCCCAAATCTACTTCCTTCTCTTAATCATCTTCCCTTGGTGGGTGGGTTATTCCTCATCCCATAATCTACCCAAAATTTGGTACCAGAAACCCGGGAGAGCCCATTTTTTCTTTTTTCTTTAAAAAAAAGTGTCATTTGACAATATTTTGCATATTTCTAATATCTGTGTTGAATATTTCAGCTATAACCACATCGTGCAAAGCCTGTGAACGGGAAAGAGGCCGCTCCTGTCTCCTATGGTGTGTCCCATTCTTTCTACTCATTCGCTGCTGCCAGCTTGACAGCATTTCCAAGGTTCCACAGTTTCGTGAGTTACATTTTCATTTATCTTCTTTAATATGGCTCCCACTGATAAGGATAAGGATGAAAAACTTACTTCTAAACGAGCATCCTATAAAGGGCAAATTACCCGATTCAGAAGGTACATAAAAGAATTAGATCCCTCAGACGCGCAATTAGATTTGTTGAAACATCGTGTAAAGGATTTTGAACGTTCTTATGAAAACTACTGTAACATTCAAACTGAAATTGAAACTTGCATGCTCAATCAAACAGAAGATCGTGTCGAAGTAGAGAACTTATATTACGAAGGCATAGGTTCTGCTTTCAAAATAATACGCCAACTCGAAGAGGAGCAGAAAAAGGACGCTTCTGTTCTTGGTTCCCTTCACGAACCCCAAACTTCTTTCCGTGAGAGCACTCACAAGCCCAAACCTACTTTACCGAAAATTGATTTACCCCATTTTTCTGGAGATGAATCCACTTGGGATTCTTTCTATGAATTATTTTGCTCCCTTGTTCATGACAATGATGACATTCAAGTCATTTACAAGTTTCATTACTTGAGATCTATCCTTCGAGGTCAAGCATTGCAGTTAGTTGAAGCACTTCCTTTGCGTGCCGAAAATTACCCCATTGCCTTTAACTTATTAAAAGAAAGATATGGAAATTCACGTTTACGTATTCAACGCCATATTAAGGCTCTATTTAACCTACCTGCGTCACAGCACAATGACGTCACTAGTTTGCGTACTTTAATTGACACTACCCAACTCCACGTTAAAGCTTTGTCCCAATTAGAGCAGCCTACTGAACATTGGGATACTTTCCTAATACATTTAGTAGTCTCTAAAGTTGATGCTGCTACCCTCAAAGCTTGGGAAATTGAACTTTCTAAGGAAGACGACTACTCTTACGAGCATTTAGTCACTTTCATAAACGCTAGATGCCAACTCTTAACCGCGCTAGCTAATCAGAGCGAACCTTCATCTCCTAGTTCCAAATTCGAATTAATGTCCATCAAACCCAAAAGCGAACGCTCAGCGTCTAATACCCAAAAACCAGGGTCCAGCTCATCCAAATTCAAATCAAACACTACTGGTTACCCAACTAGGTCTAGTGAACGTCGTGTTGCTAGCTCTATTGTTTTAAACACGCAAAGTGAACCTCGCAAAAGTTTAAACGAACCTGTAAAGTGCATACTTTGTAAAGATCCCCATGCCCTATACCTCTGCAAATCCTTTAAAGAAATGTCAGTTGATGACAGACGAAAATTAGTCGCTCAAAACAAACATTGTTTCAACTGCCTAGCGCCCACGCATTCTGCTTCTAATTGTAAGTCCACAAGACTTTGCTACCATTGTGAAAAGGCTCATCATACTTTGCTACATCGTCATGATCAGGCAAGGTCATCAACAGCATCCACTTCTCCTAAAAATGATAGTGTTAACAGTTCTAATGCTTCATCATACATTCAAAATGCTAAGTCCATTCGCAGTGCTCAAGTATTGTTGTCTACTGTTCAAATTGACGTTCAGGATAACTTTGGCAACTGGGTCCGTGCACGCGGTCTTCTAGACTCAGCGGCAACTCATGATTTTGTATCTAATTCCCTGATTAGAAAACTAGGCCTACCCGTAAACCCCACTTCTATCAATGTGTCAGGCATCAACAGCTCAAAATCGCAAGCTTTACAATTTTAAAAACTAACCATAAGAGATATTTGTCATAGAAACAACTTTTTTAAACTTAATTGTCTAATTCTCAATAGCATTGGAGAAGACACTCCTAGTCACTCGGTTGATATTTCGGGGTTAAACATTCCCTCGCATTTAAGGTTAGCCGATCCTTCGTTTAACACACAAAATCCCATTGACATACTCTTTAGTGCCAATGTCTTTTGGAACTGCCTTCGGAAACAGGGTCGCAAGCTATCCTCAAACGTGGTCGCTAGAGACACTAATTTTGGATGGATTGTCACAGGGCAACTTCCCCATTATTCACCCCAACCTGCATCGCAATGTTACTTCTCCAATACTGATCTGGAACAGTTTTGGAGGCTTGAAAATGTTGATTCTCCTAATGTAACTTCTTCAGAAAATGAATTCTGTGAGCAACTTTTTTGAACACGACCACTCGTTCTTCTGATGGCCGGTTCATTGTTCAAATGCCAAGATTACACAATCCCCCCAAACTTATTAACTCTCAGCCTAAAGCTCGAAAAGCTCTCTTTGCTATCGAGAGCAAATTCAAAAAGGAACCCCTCGTCAAAAAGCAGTACACTGAGTTCATGGATGAGTATGAAAGCTTAGGTCATATGGAGGTTGTTAACAAATCCGATGATGAATTGCACCCCCCAATCGAAACGGTTTATTTAAATCATCATCCTGTGTGGAAAAACCCTCTTGTAAAAGATAAAATTCGAGTTGTTTTCAATGGTTCATCATCCGACGTTAATGGCAACAGCCTTAATGACACTCTTTATTCTGGTCCTGCTATTCAATCAGATTTATCTGCTATACTTTTAAACTTTCGATTATTTCCCATAGCTGTCATAGCCGATATAAAACAGATGTACCGTCAAGTGTTAATTCAACCAGAACAACGAGATCTTCAAAGAATCTTGTGGCGTGATGAAATCAATAAGCCCATTAAGGTATTTCGCTTGAAAACGGTTACTTATGGCTTAAAACCCTCTGCTTTCCTTGCTATCCGATCCCTACACTTGCTAGCCTCTCAAGATGGTCATTTATTTAACCCCAAAGCCTCTGAAGCACTAACTACGTCATTCTATGTTGACGATTATTTGCAATCCTTCCCCTCTTTGGAGGAAGCTTCTTTTGTATCTTTAGAACTTCAAGCATTACTAAGGAATGGAGGTTTCCCACTTCATAAGTGGAACTCCAACTCCCCTGAGTTTCTCGCCCAATTTCCCATCGAAGACGTAGATCCTTCTTCTGTTGAAATTTGTGGAAACTCCGAATCTATAAAAACTCTAGGAGTTCACTGGTGCACTAGCACTGACACTCTTATCTATAAAGTTACGCTCGCAGAAGAGCTTCCTAATACAAAAAGACAAATCCTCTCTGAAATTGCAAAAATTTTTGATCCGCTTCAATTTCTTGCCCCAGTTATCGTTATAGCCAAACTATGCAAGAGCTGTGGTCACTTAAATGTGAATGGGATGACGCTGTCCCTCTTTCTTTTCTTAATCGTTGGCTCTCGTTTCGCAGCAATTTGTTGGATCTTTCCCTTATTGAAATTCCCAGGAATTTAATCAGCTCTCATTCTAATGCATCTTTTTTCCTTCATGTGTTCGCGGACAGTTCCGAAAAAGCTTATGGTTGCTGTGCATATTTAGTTTATCACGATTCACTCTATGGATCTCCAGTTTCTAACCTTGTTTGTGCCAAATCGAAGGTCGCTCCTCTTAAAACTATCACTTTACCTAGGCTCGAACTGTGCGCTGCACTAATGGCTGCAGAACTTGTCAAGAAATTACGGGAAGTATTAAAGGTCGAATTCTCGCAAATCTATCTCTGGAGCGATTCTATGATCGCCCTTTCTTGGATCGCCAAAAACCCCTCTCATTGGCAAACTTTTGTCGCAAACAGGGTTTCCAAAATTCAAACTCTTTCTTCTGGATGTCAATGGAGGCATGTTCCCAGTGCGGATAATCCAGCTGATATAATCTCTCGTGGTTGTTTACCCTCTCAATTGGCAGCTTCCCAATTGTACTGGCATGGGCCCTCGTGGCTAATCGACGAATCTTCCTCATGGCCTTCTAAACCCCCAGCTACAAACTCCAACTTGCCTGACGCTAAAGTACCTCTACCCATTGCTTCGTGTCTTGTTTCCAACGCATCTCATCCTTTGTTGTCACGCTATTCTTCCTTCCATAAATTACTACGGATTGTTGCCTATCTCCTTAGATGGAAATATCTTGTGGTTGACCAACCTCTTCTCCCTAAACCACACCTTACCAATCATGAATTGAATCTCGCTACCATTAAGATTTTACAACTGACACAGCAAGAAGCCTTTTCTTCTGAATTGTCATTGCTTTCTTCTAGAAGAGATCTTCCCAAATCCAGCCGTCTTCGTGCTTTAGCCCCGTTCCTTGATGACCATGGATTACTTAGGGTAGGTGGAAGGCTCTCGCAATCTTTACTCTCTGAAGACAAAAAGCATCCCGTTATTTTGCCTTCCAAACATCACGTAACTTCTTTAATTATACGTGACTTTCATTACCGTAATCTTCATGTTGGTACACGTACTCTGCTCTGCCTCTTAAGAGAAAAGTACTGGATTATAAATGGAATTCATGAAGTTTCTTCTGCAATTCATAAGTGCATTCCTTGTTTCAAAGCGAAACCTAAAATCAACACTCAATTAATGAGCGATCTGCCCTCTTTTCGTTCTTCTCCTATACGCCCATTTGCTTTAACTGGCGTGGACTATATGGGTCCGTTCCAATATCAACGAAACTCTCCTGAAGCTAAACGCAAATTGTTTGGTAAGCTTTATGTTTCTCTCTTTGTTTGCATGGTTACCGGCGCAATCCACTTGGAACTAGTAACGAATGCTTCTACTTCTTATTTTTTATCAGCTGTCTCTCGTTTCACCGCTAGGCGTGGTGTTCCTTCTGAGATGTTCTCTGATAACGCTTCCACCTTTCAGGGCGCAGCTTCCCTGTGGAAGAAAGCTCTTACTTCCTCTCCTGCCATGGAACAAATCTCTAATTTTTCTTATTCAAAAGGTTTCAAATGGCGCTTCATACCTCCTTACGCTCCGCATCATGGTGGTAGGTGGGAATCTTGCGTAAAGCTCACTAAACGTCATTTAAGAAAAGTCTTAGGTAATCGAATTCTGACTTACGAAGAATTCAATTCTCTGTCTGTTCTGATTGAAGGTGTTGTTAACTCTCGCCCTTTAACTCCGCTTTCCAATGACCCTGATGACCTACTTCCACTCACCCCTGGTCACTTCCTTATCGGCACTTCTCTTTCTGCCCCTCCTCCTCTTCCTAATTCTTACAGGGATTTTAATTTACCTATTGTTTGGCGTAAACTTGAAGCCCTCCGTAATTCTTTTTGGAAGACATGGAACTTGGAATATTTAACTTCCTTGCAACGGAGGCAGAAGTGGTTTCTTTCCAGTCCCGACATTAAAGTGGGGGACTTGGTCTTGGTTAGGGATGTTTCACCCCCCCTAGTATAGATTTCTGGTAGGGTGACCGAATGTTACCCTGGAAGAGATGGGAGAGTCAGGGTGGCCAGAATCTTGACCACAAATGGACCGATCACAAGACCACTGTCTTTGATCGCTCCGCTTCCAATAAATGTGTAACTGTTTATTTGCTCTCTGTTGGTGTTTTCCCCCCCCAGTATGGTGTATTCTTTGAATACACGGTACCTGAGATATAATTTTTATTGCTCTTTGCATGTTCATTTCTTCCTTCCTCTTTGTCAAACACCAACAGTGATCATCTGTTTTCTCCTTGTTGGGCATATCTCTTATGTCTTCATAAGTATGTTTCAGATATATAACTTCTGTGACCCACCTAGCGTCATCTAGTAGCGAACCTCTGAAGCTACTCAATTCCTCATCGTGCAAGAGGACTTACATATCCATCTGGCCACCAGATCTCGTTACTATCGTCAGCTATTTTCTCCTTGAGCAAGAGGACTACGTCTACTGTTTCACTCACCATGCTGCGCTAATATCGCCTACTATCAACTCTTAGAAGACCATCCATCAAGAAGAAAATTTATTTTTTGCTAAGGTGGTTATGTTGATATGTATACCTTTTGTTTCCTACCCCCACTCTTTCCCCTTCCGTGGTCTCTCCGTGCTCCGTTGAGCTTCTCTCACTTCTCCGTCTGCAGTTGACTCGTTCAGTCAAAGCTCCGCTCGAGCTTGCCTCCTCAAACCAAGAGGCTCACCCTCTTTTACGCCATGTTGGAACTCTAAGCATCAGTGAGGAACTCCGACTTCAACATGAAATCGAGATAAGTACCATTTTTAAAAAGTTTTAACCTCATCTTCATGGTTTTAACTTCCAAGTGCTTTTAATTATAGGCAGTGTGAAATTATTTACTTTGGGGCAATAATCATTCTTCGTGGGTTTTGCCATGTTGAGCTTTTGCTTGTATAAGCCAACCTTACTATAAAAGAGCTTTTCTTAAGCGATTCAAACGAGAAATCCTCTCGCTACGTGGGATATTATCTAATACCCGCTGCCTATAATTATAAAACTATTTCCTCCGTTGGATTTTCTCAACCCCATTTTCTGCTAAGGTCGTTCTGGAACCTTCTAGACCTTGTTCTCTATCTGCGAGTCTTGTCGTCAAGTATTGTTCACGCACTGTGAAAATGCTAGTTAAAATGAGGAATCTTCCTTATAAATTTTTGCAATAGCTAACTTTCTTCCACCGCTGGAACCTCTGGAAAATTCTATGGCGCATTTAATTGTAAATTACAACTTTTTCAAGAAATAGACTCTCATCTATATAGTGCAATCAGTTCTTTCCATAATTGCAATAACTTTCTTTTTCATGAACTTTAGTGTTTCTATAGTGAACTTTGAATCCATCTTCATAGACTACAGTGATAAACAGTGCTTTCTCCACGTTTCTACCGCGTCGCGATCGTCCGGTTATATTAAATAAGGCCATGAACATTTTCCTTAATTCCCATTTCTCTTTCCTAAACCTTTCACTAACAATCTGCAATAAACTTTTAATCTAGGTCTGTTTCAATAAGGTGTCATTCCAAGAAGTGCCCTTCCATTTTTGTTGGTTTATCATTAAGTATCTCTGTATAATCTTTGTGATACGTGTCTAGCACACGTTTCAAACTTACATTGGTCCTCCCTTCAAAATCAGGGAAAACAATTCTCTAAACTCTTGAGCGAGTCATGTTCAGGTTTCACGAAATGGAAACTGCCCCATTTTTCTCGTGATTCCTAATTAAACATAGGAAGTCTAGAAACTTCCTTTTCACTTTCTTCAGGTTTCACAGTAAGTGACCTGCCCTCTTTGTATAATTCTCATATATTAACTCTGTATAAATATAAGAAGTTGTAGGAACTTCTATCTTATTTTTCACGTTGTTATTATCGTCATTTTCAAAATTGTCATTTTCTCTAGAACATTCTCTCAAGAATTTCTTAAGGTACACTTTTTGTACCCCAATTCACGTTCAAGCTTTAATTATTTCATTGTTTATTGGTTTAACTCTTATAAAGATTTTAGAAACATGTAAGGTTTGAAACCTTGTAAATTGTCAATTGCCTGGAGCAACCGTTTAATGTTGAGAGGTCTGCGACCCTATTTGTTAAAAAGTTCAAATGAACTATGTTTATTAAAATTATATTGCATAATTGTTAATTTCATCAAACTTTTTCTAATTGTAAAATAAACAAATCTTTTCCCTTCGCTTTTTCATTTGCGAATATAAAGTTTAGGCAAAATCCTGTCTTCCTTGACTTTCCTCACTCAATGACATTAAAATCTTTAATAGGGCTTTCACCATTTGTTGCATTTGAGCAAGAACTCTTAATTTTCACCTTACTAAAGTTCTTCTTAGCGTTAATAGCTAATTCTAATTGGCCAGTAAGGCAAGTAAAGTTCGCTAAGCCAACTACCTGCTTGTGGAGACCCTCTCCGAAAACTTATGGTCAGTTTTCTAAAAAATAAGTGTTTCTTTTTGTCTAAACTTTTAGCCGGCTCCTCGCTGAGTAAAAGCTTAGCCATTGTCCAATGCAACCATTGGTTCATTTACCAAGATTACCCAATAAGGCATAATCTTTTATCATATTCCTTCTTAGAGACACTTGGTCGCCCTTACAGGAACTCCATAATTTTGGAAATTGAAAATACCAAGCTTGAGTTAAATCATTGGCATTCTTCGAATCACTTTGTAAAACCTAATTTCTTTGAGAAAACATACAGTAAATTTGTTCCTCTAAGTCTTGCCAGACCATCACCCTTCCCCATAGTACTTTTATACATGCTCGGGAGGAAATGTACTAAAGCCTCTCTCTTGCAAACCGCCCAAGTCCTAGCTGCGGTTCCCGTTAGCCTCGACCAAGCTCGTACCTACTTTAGGTATCCGAGAGTTAATTTCCATTGGCAACTGCTTCTAAGTGTATTTAAATCTCAACTTATTAATTTTGTGGGACTCTCCTCCTATTTTTCTATCCTTCTTTTCCAAATCCCAAATCTACTTCCTTCTCTTAATCATCTTCCCTTGGTGGGTGGGTTATTCCTCATCCCATAATCTACCCACCAACCATTGGGAATCGGAACCTCTACAAAGGGGACTTTTGTTGGAAGTAACTTTGCAGAAATTAAGTAGTGTAAGAAAAACCCAGAAGTCCCTTTGCCTGCTATGAGCAACACTATCAAACTGGACAATGATGTAGTGGTGGTCGAGCCTTTAATGATTTTCCAGAGAACCTTAATTAACAAGAGAACTGAAGGGGATGTGGAGGAACTGTTGAAGTGTAAGTTAGCCCCATATCCCACGACTCTTTTTGACGAAGGGATCATGAGGAAAACGAAAAAGTCCGCTCTCTACGATGCCTTTCCTTCATGCAGTCAAATAACCAACCTGAAGATCTGTTTCGCGGTAATCGATGGTGACTTTCTTCTTCATAGGGTAAAGTGGAACGACACTAAGTTCGCCTTTATCTGCAACCAATATGTGTCTTACGTTATCAACCATTACTGTTACAACTCTGCTGTTGTGTTTGACGTTGATGAAGACACAACTTCCACGAAAAGAGGCGAACAACATCGAAAAGCATCAAGTAAAACATCAGTGAAACAGACGTTGATGAGAACATGGTGGCTACTGTTAAGCAGGAAAACTTCCTTTACAACGAATAGAACAAAATTAAGCTGATAACTATGTTAGCGCAAGCCTGGGATGAAAAATGTATAAAATTCACCATAGCCAAAGGAGACACTGTCAAGCGTGGATTACAAAATACCCCTCATTCAACTGTGATGGTAGTTGTCGAGGACGTAGACCTGCTCGTCTTACTCATGGCACTCACACCACGAGACACGAATGTCCTTTTCCTGGAGCCTGGACGAGGCAACACAGATGACAAACTGTACTCCTCCCAACAACTTCAGGCCTTGCCATTCTGCCAGTACATTCTATTAATCCATAGCTTTACTGGATGTGATACCGCCCCGCTAATTTTGGGAAAATTAAAGCAAGTCAAATGTTTGGAGCGGTATCCTAACGAAACCGAAAGCATCGCTGAAATGTTTATGGCTCCACGTCCATGCCAGAAGACATCAATGAAGCTAGGGAACAAAATATGTTCCTACTGATGTATTCGACACCACTCCACGAGTATGACCTCAATTATCACAGGTACATTTCATTTTGTGTTGCATGTACTAACTTCGTTGAAGCATGCTGTTTGATAAATAAATATTCTATTCTCTTATGTTCTATTCACGCGTAGATGTGCTTCGTCAAATCGTCAGCCACGATGAAAGCAAACTTGTCTTCATTGCCACCTACCTGCTATATATAACTCGTGAAGTGTGTTTCTACAGGTTCAACACAACAAATTGTTATTGAACATCAAATTTGTCCAGCAAGTGCATTTATTTTTATTTTAAGAGGGTAACAGTGCTGTTAATTTAAAGAAATGTCACTTATAACTTATAATTTATTAAAAGAATATACACAACAAAATATAACAAACTTTTCAGAACATATACATACTCCGATGGGCTGGACTGTAAATTATTAGATCTTGATCATGTTTTCATTCCCATAAAAACGAAATTGTTTTCCGAAATTCTGGCCTCCCCCGAAACATAATCCTGCATACGCCACTGCGTTCATGTACTTTCTAGGTATATATTATTAGTTATATGGTTGATAATACCATCTATGTTTACATAATCAATAAATAACGTGATACAGAGAGTTAAAGCCGTTGAAAACGGAAGTAAACTAATGAGTAGTTCACTAGCAAAATCTCGAAACCGACCCCGTTAAGTCAAAACGTTCTAACGTTTGACTGGTCGAAGATAAATTAGCATAAGTACATATATTTTGAAGGAAATGTAATGTTCTACAACTTCCTTCCCCTCGAGTTTCCTGTAAAATGGAAGGCAAACGGATTGGACGGGCAAGTTAGACGAGAAACATGATGCGCTTCACATTTTTCTGCAAATATTTTATATTCACCGGCTCATATCTTGGAGACGGAGACGGTAACACACAGAGATAAATATGAATACACCATTTTGTAGAGCATTTAATTTACTTTATGTTTGAAAAGTATAAATATATGTGTGCGACGCACCGTTTTAAAGTTATACGCCAAAATCTAAAAAAGGTGGGCTTTAAGCCCCCCTCTGCCCACCCCCCCCACCCCCCCACCCCCCGCGGCACCTGAAATTGACGGGACTTTATTAGGTGTTTTTCAGGGGACCTCCCCCTACACATTCCTGAATATATTTGGAACTTCACGATTTAATGCAGCAAAAATTCCTAATTTGACTGGACTAATAACTGGGTGGGATACATCGTATATAAGATGTAAGTAACACTCCTGGAAATAATTACATGTATTAGATTTAAGATCACTAAAATTGCTGCATTATAATAGTGACCATAAACTAATACATGTAAAGAGTTCCGTGAGTGTTAATTACATGTACTGTACATTGTACCCCGCCTTGTTATTGGGCAAATTAGTATTGACTGACTGGAGAGTAACAACTGATAATTTGTATTGTAATGGGAGTTCTTCACTTATCTTGAATGTCTGTTCGCACAGCACATTCGTCTTCTTGTTCGCTATGGAACAAGTAGAGGTACTTGTTGCCCCATTGTACTCAAAGTATTGCGTTATGAACGTCAGGGAGAGTCAGCCACGAGTCCGAGGTGCAGTCAACGACGATGGTGATGTTGATGCCATAGCACTGACTTTCTCCTACACTGGAGTGATGACCATTGTATGGCTCACGTTGCTGTTGCAGCCCGACAGATTGTGCAGGCGGTGTGCGGTAAGACTGCTACTGCTGCCAACGTCAAGACTTTGAACATCGCACCGAACATATTTTAACTCTCGAAACGAATACATCTTAATTTCAACAACGGAATTAAATGTTCCATGCATTTTAAATTCACGTCGGAGGGCGAAACTAAATACCGTTTAGGAATTTTATTTCACGCCGGGTGCGAGATTAAAAGTCTGTAACGAATTTTATTTCGCGCAGGGAGTGAAATATAAAGTCTGTAACCGAGTTTAATTTCGCGCAGGGAGCGCACCGGAAGCGAAATTAAAAGTCTGTATTGAATTTTATTTTGCGCCGCGAGCAAAATTAAGTCTGTAATGAATTGTATTTCGTGTCGGGAGTCAAATTAAAAGACTGCAACGAATTTTATTTCGCACCGGAAGCGAAATTAAAAGTCTGTATCGAATTTTATTTTGCGCCGCGAGTGAAATTAAAGTCTGTAATGAATTGTATTACACGCCGGGAGCGAAATTAAAAGATTGTAACGAATTTGTTTTCGCGCCGGGAGTGAAATTTTATTCAATTGCACAATGTAATTTCGCGTTGCTATTAAGTTTCGCGTTGATTTCGCTACGTCATTTCACTTCGAATTAAGTTTCGCTTCGATTTAATTTCCCGCCGACGACCATTATCATTTCGCTCCCGAGTATCGCGCTCACGGCGAAATTCAAATATATTCGCCCCCACAGCCATGCATTTCGTTTTGCATGTCAGCCCTGGTTCAAGGGCATACCACGAAATCCCAGGGGGGAATGCGACTAAGTACTGTACCAAGAAAAGGAAGCCAGGCCCCTAGTTTATATTTGAAATTATATATTTCTTTACGCTTGCATTAGAGAATCTGTTAAGTACTGAGCAGTTTTGATTTCACTGATATTTTATCTGTTACCCCACAATCTGCAAGCTACATGGCTGAACAGCGGTTGGTTGCATGGTAGGCCTAGGCCCTTCAACGGCTGTTGCGCCACGGGTTTAGTCTTTTTTTAAACTTCTAATATATAAGTGTAAGAGTACAAGAGCACGAACTATTCAGTGACAACTTTCTTTCACAGAAGCAAGTTCGAATTCAAATGGAAACAATGCGTTGTGTGGAAAAGTAAGACGTAGCCATTGTGAAAATGGAAAATTGATCTCCGTAAATATTGACGACAGTCAAGTGCCATGTTGTCTAGGTGCAAGCGTCCTGCATAAATATCCACTTCCTTTGTACGCCCTCAGAAAGCGAAGAAAATTCCCAGCGGAGCTTGTGTATTGGCGTATTGAACGAAAGAAAAGGTAAGGAACTGAAACAATGTTTCTTACAGCAGATGCTTATTGCCATTCAGAAATTCCGTAACCTACCATTGTGGTTGCACGTGAAGTTCAGTTGTGTCTTGTGTTTCCCAGGGTTTTCCTCACTCCCTCCAGGTAAATGCCGAGATAGTACCTTAGGCTACTTGAAGACTCAGGGCACCTACCCCATCCCTGACTCCAATACAGTAACACACATAGTCAACTACACGCGACTGATGACCAAGATGTCCCAAGTCCCTACAATGTATTATTATCAACAAGAACAACAACAAGAATGTTTGAGGAAGTAAGAAATGCATCTGTACAAACACATTGTGTAAACGTTACATAAGCGTGACATTACTATAATTTTATTTCTCAGATGTTGTTCCGCGCCTAGGCACTTGTACCTAGGTATATGTAACTCGCCGAACTACAATACGGTATTCGTCAATTCGGCGTGTTCATCATTTTCCTTGCGCAAGAGATCTTGTGAAGCGGCGCCGCTACTCCTACCACCCTTTTAAATAAACGATTCCCAAACTAATGCTGACGATTCCATTCACCCGATTTTATTTATGAACAAGAAGTTCCGTAACGAACTAAAGAGCCTACTTTTCATTAAAAAAAGATACATGCCAATGATTAATCTATATGGATCTATCTAGAATAATGACGAAATTAAGTTGGTAATATCGAAATTTCTAATTAGTTCGAAATACTGTATAGGCTACCTGGCATAATGTAGCCTAATAGAGAACTACAGTTGGCAGCCCTGGTGACTGAATATATTCTTAGTTCCATCTCTTAAGGTACAGAATAACAAATTTGGTTGAAGTCCAATGGATAGCATGGACGTTACATGCAGTTAAACATTGGATCTAACAGTGCGTAAAATCATGTTGGCAACAATGACATACATGTATTGGTCAGAAATAATCTGAAATAATATGATCTATTTTTGTGTCAATTTTGAGTGAAATCCATTATTTAGTATAGAAGTTACATGCATTTTAAAATTGGTCCTATCAGCAGGCTTAGAATCATGTTGGTAGCACTGACGTATATTAGTTACTCCAAATTAATCTAGAATGCCAGGTACTATACGTGTGCAAAGTTTAGAGCTATTGGCTTGCACACTTTCTGATATATTGATATTAGGGTAACAAAAATAGAGACAGTATTTATTAACAGTTGGCAGCCCTGGTTACTCTTAAGAATCGGCATAGTCATATCTGTTATGGTACACATAGCACACACGATATTTGGTTGAAATCCAAATGATAGTATAGAAGTAACATGTATTTTAAGTTGGACCTCTCAGCAGGCTTAGAATCATGTTGGTAGCACTGGCGTAGGCCTATATTGGTTACCCCAACTTTATCTAGAATGCCAGCTACTATACGTGTGCAAAGTTTAGAGCTATTGGCTTGCATACTTTCGGATATATTGATATTGGGGTAACAAAAATAGAGTCAGTATTTATTAACAGTTGGCAGCCCTGGCTACTCTTAAGAATCGGCAAAGTCATATCTGTTATGGTACACATAGCACACACGAAATTTGGTTGAAATCCAAATGATAGTATAGAAGTTATATGTATTTAAAGTTGGACCTCTCAGCAGGCCTAGAATCATGTTGGTAGCAGTGACGTATATAAGTTACTCCAAATTAATATAGAATGTCAGGTACTATACGTGTGCATAGTTTCAAGCTGTCGGCTTGCATACTTTCTGATATATGGGTATTTGGTTTAAAAAATTGAGAGCATTTATTAACAGTTGGCAGCCCTGGTGGCTCTTAAGAATACGCCCAGTCATATCTGTTTATGTACACATAGCACATACGAAATTTGGTTGAAATCCAATTTATAGTGTAGAAGTTATATGCATTTAAAATTTGGACCTACCAGCAGGCTTAGAATCATTTTGGCAACACTGCCTTGAATGGCCTCCTGGAAATTAAACTGCAATATTATTATCTATACGTGTGCCAATTTTGAAAAAGCTCCCATTCATATCTTCGATGATATCCATCATGGAGCTCAAATTTCAATTGCGATTTTTCATCAGTTGGTAGCACTGACATCATTTTCAAATATGGCCATGAGATATTCAGGTATAGATCTTTACTCCTACCAAATTTTGTTTCGATTGCTGCAGCCGTTTAGGAGTTGATAGGGGGGGACACACACACACAGCCAGCCAGACAGAGAGATGGAAGGACAGACAGACCCACATTTGCCCGATCTCATAAGTCTACTTTTTCCTCATTTTTGCAAAATGTGAAAAGTAGGCTACAAATCGGGACATTTAGCCTTAATGTTATCTGGCTGTTCTACAGAATGCTGTGTTGGCTGGCTGGTGAGTGTCTTACCCGTGCTGTCCGATCGTGACGTCACCGTTCCCTCTTCATTGTACGAAAAGTAGTCATGGATGTTTCAGCTACGTTATCTGATGGTTGAGTTACTTCCGCAATGCTATATGTGTTCGTAGAATGGGGCCTGTTATCAAGTGCCTCTGATATGGTTGGATATTCAGGGGAAAGTACTGCAGTTTCCATGTCCGTAGTGTTGCTTAGCTTACTACTCCCATCAGACTCACCCAGCACCGTGCTGTAGGTTTGTTGTCTGACATGAAGTACCGGGCGATTCCTTCTGTTCAGACAGTCTATTTGTAAGTGGGAAGTTTCTTTACAATAAAAGCAATACTTAACTTGTCCTTCATATGTTAACAGAACTTTATAATCATTGACCGTCAAATATGATGGAATGGGGTATCTAAGTTCAATTGTTAATACGTATGCCATTACTTACAGCAGAAAATTCGTATACTTCATTTCAGCACTCGTTCCGTATGTCCTTGACAACTCCATACGTAGAAAGCACGCGGGAGAGCCTTTCGTTGTTAACTTCGGGAGGTAGATTAAACAGACAAGCACACGTTTTGTCAAAGAGTCTTTGTGGTGTTACCGCTAGCTAGCCGGAAGGATATCACACCTTCATGTCGAGATAATATGTTTTCATAAAGTAAGGTGGACACTAATTTAATGTACACTGAATTTTCCCCGTTGTCTAGTTGATTCGCTAGAATTGATCTCTATTAAGCTTCAGGTCGTTTGCTATCCACCTAAGCCTATGTATTTCAATTGGTGTCGGTCTGTTGTTCCTTTCTTCAAAATCGCATTTAATAGTTATTTTCCGGACATTCGCCATTTTCACTAGTTCAACAAGAAGTTCCGTGACGAACTAAAGAGCCTACTTTTCTTAAACTTTAAGATTCATGCCAATGATTAATTTATATGGAACTATCTAAGTTAATGACGAAATTAGTTGGTAATATCAACATTTCTAATTAATTCTAAATATACCTGGCATAAAGTAGCCTAATAGAGCACTACCGTTGGCAGCCCAGGTGACTTAATATATTCTTAGTTCCATCTCTTAAGGTACAGAATACAAAATTTGGTTGAAGTTCAATGGATAACATGGACGTTACATGCAGTGAGATATTGGATCTATCAGTGCACGTAAAATCATGTTGGCAGCAATGTCATGCATGTGTTGGTCAGAAATAATCTGAAATATTATGATCTATTGTTGTGCCAATTTTGGATGAAATCCATTTGTTTGTATAGAAGTTACATGCATTTTAGAATTGAACCTATCATCAGGATTAGAATCATGTTAGCAGCATTGACATATATTAGTTACTCCAAAATAATCTAGAATGTCAGGTACTATACGTGTGCAAAGTTTAGAGTTGCTAGTTTGCATACTTTCTGATATATTGATATTAGTGTACAAAAATAGAGACAGCCATTATCAACATTTGACAGCCCTGGTTGCTCTTAAGAATTCGCATAGTCATATCTGTTTACGTACCCATAGTACATACAAAATTTGGTTGGAATCCAATTGATAGTATAGAGGTTACATGTATTTAAAAATTGGTCCTATCAGCAGGCTTAGAATCATGTTGGTAGCACTGACGTATATTAGGTACTCCAAATTGATCTAGAATGTTAGGTACTACATGTGTGCATAGTTTAAAGATGTCGGCTTGCATAGTTTCTGATATATTAGTATTTGGATAGGAACATAGAGAGAGAGTTTATTAACAGTTGGCAGCCCTGGTGGCTCTTAAAAATACGCTCAGTCATATCTGTTTATGTACACATAGTACATACGAAATGTGGTTGAAATCCAATTGATAGTGTAGAAGTTATATGCATTTAACAATTTGACTAATCAGCAGGCTTAGAATAATTTTGGCAACACTGTAATGTATGGCCTCCTGGAAATTAAACTGAAATATTATTATCTATGTAATATGTGCCAATTTTGGAATAGGTCCCATGCATACCTTCCAAGATATCCAACATAGAGCTCAAATTTCAATTGCAGTTTTTCAGGAGTTGGTAGCACTGTCATCAATTTCATATATATGGCCTTGAGATATTCAGGTATAGATCTTTACTCATACCAAATTTTGTTTAGATTGCTTCAGCCGTTTAGAAGTTGATAGAGGGGGTCATACACACACAGACAGACAGACAGACAGGACAGACGCACAGACATTTGCCCAGATTGATCTCATAAGTCTACTTTTCCCTCATTTTTGCAAAATGTGAAAAGTAGGCTAAAATTACAATACCCCAATACGGTAAGCACTTCCGAGTATTTATTAACCTCGCGGCTAAACTCAGAACCTAACACGACGTAGGTCGCTAAGTGACACTTCCACTCTTTCTACTCTATGGAGTTCTCCAACACAAAATGTATCAAAATGGTGCCATTCTCAATCGATGATGCCGTTTGTAATATATAAACGATATCCGAATAACGTTATTAGTCCGAATAACGGTATTCGGGGAATATTTTTCGAGAGAAGTTTTCAAATAATGTTATTTCTAGTGAGCGCTACCATTTCGTTCCTGCGATAACCGATATCCGAATAACGTTATTAGTCCGAATAACGGTATTGGTGGGATAATTTTCGAGAGATGTATTCAAATAACGTTATTTCTAGTGAGCACTACCATTTCGTTCCTGCGATAACCGATATCCGAATAACGTTATTAGTCCAAATAACGGTATTGGGGGAATATTTTTGGAGAGATCTATTCAAATAACGTTATTTCTTGTGAGCACTACCATTTCGTTCCTGAGATAACCAATATTCGAATAACGTTATTAGTCCGAATAACGGTATTGGGGGAATATTTTTCGAGAGATGTTTTCAAATAACGTTATTTCTAGTGAGCACTACCATTTCGTTCCTGTGATAACCGATATCCGAATAACGTTATTAGTCTGAATAACGGTATTGGTGGAATAATTTTCGAGAGATGTATTCAAATAACGTTATTTCTAGTGAGCACTACCATTTCGTTCCTACAATAACCAATATCCGAATAACGTTATTAGTCCGAATAACGGTATTAGAGGATATTTTTCGAGAGACTTATTCAATTAACGTTATTTCTGTCGGACAATACTATATCGTTTCTACGATAACCAATGTCAGAATAACGTTATAAGGACCAATAACGTTACCATGCGATACAAATGACGTCCGGGTATGAAACATAACGACCACAATGTGACCAAGACCCATTTTGTTATATAATCTACCCAAACAACCATTTTCGTTATGTTAAGTTATGAAGCCTTGGTTGCAATCCCAGTGGGCTGCTTTTAAACAAAAGCTCAGTTATGAGCGGAGGACTTGTTTGTCGAGGACAACATACTAGCAGGGCCGGATTTAAGAGTATGCCACCTATAGGCTAAAGTGCATTTGCCGCCCCCTCTATAGTTCATACTTGCTTAATACATTTGTTTTCTACAACGAAAGGATAGAGTTCATTGGCGTTTTCATCTTTTTTACACATTAAGTCAATTTAGTTTCGATAAAGCTACAAATTTATTGGCTTAAATAATAAATGTAATATTGAAATTAGTTATCTACTTGTTTTTTTTAACTTACATCTTTTAAGATTAGTTAAAAATGAAATGGGTTTCGATCTTAATTAATTAATTTGTTCTTGGAGATCAGGGATCACTATTTTACACATATTTTTATATTTTAATGCTAATTACTAACTTTTGCATAATTGAAGAACTGTGTTCAATTTGAATTAAGTTGTCCTACCTGGTGAAATGAAATTACACAAAATGTTGTTAATTACTGGTTTATTTGTTGAAAAATATACAAACTTCTCTAAAACAACTCATCCCACTTAATCTTTATGTTGAAATTTACATAGCTTTCTTACGATATTTCTTAATGGAAAACTCGTTAATAATGTCCTCATGTGAAAGTGTTTTTGTTGTATTTGCCTCAATACAAAGTAATGAAAGTGAGTTTAACCGTATTTCAGAAATACTAGTTCGCAGATAGTTCTTAACTCTTCTAAGGCAGGAAAAACTGTATAAGGACTAAAACATATTTTAAGTAACTTGTATTCTTCAATTCGTACGGAAAATATTATTACGTCTGAAATACTTCATTTTAGCTTTTGAATGAATTGCCAAACTGCTGCCCCTGACAATTTGCTGCTCTAGGCTGCAGCCTACTTAGCCTATTTAGAAATACGGCCCTGCATACTAGGCAGTGGCGGCCGGTAATAAGGTTGCAGTGTTGCACAACGACCAGATTAATTCATGAAAAACAATTAATACCGCGATGATATTTTTAGTATTAAAAGCTATATGTTTCCTGTTATATGTATAGAAATTCATAATTCTGTTCTTTAATAATTCAGGAAATCTCATAGTAAGTTACAGTATTGTGAACTGACTGAGAAAGCGAAGCGCGCCAGCCGTCTAGGAGCGCTCGTCTGCTTGGTTGTTGCCAGCCCCAAGCACCGACCAGATCTCAATAGTGAAGGGTATGGTAGAGATGCTAGATCGGGTAAGCCCTATCTCAACAGTTAACACGGCTAGTCGTTGCCAGCTCATTGCAACCAGGAAGCCGAGGCGCGGCCGGAGACATCCGAGATGCTCCGTCAACTGCCGATACTATGTTTGGCAATGTTGGGCGTACTTGTGATACTCACCCTCGTATAAAACCTACATTGTTTTGTTCTCATGAAGGTTTTCATGTAGACTAACTTATATTCCATTTAATCCGATGAAAATGTGATGTCTCTGAACTGCGGCATTTGTTATGAATGAGGTACAGGTACATCCGTTTTACCGCGCAATTGAATACAGTTTTCTCCGATATCAAGCAGTCCTATCACCTCATGGGCGTCCGCAGGAGGGAGGGGGGGGGGGGAGGGCACAAGGAGGCGCCGTGCCCCCCACCCCTCTGAAATTGTTCATTGTCACACCAGTTTATTTCATAAATTGAAGTTACTGATGGTTAACTGATTTACATGTAGGGATAATTCCACAGTTTTATTTAACTTAGAAATTTTGGATTATTTGAGAATATCTTCAGTTACGGTATTTAGAAAATCGGCGAACTGGATTAACAATAACATTTTAATGAACTGCTTGATTTTTATTTTTGTCGGTAGGCCTACATGGTGATAAACTACTTTTGCCTGTTTAAAATAAATGATTTATGACGATGATTCACAAAGAACTCCTATGGACAAAAACTCAGAACTAAAAAAAATATTCCTCCCATTAATGCCATAAAGATCATGTACCCAACGGTTTAAGCGCAGCCAAATAATGAATATCACGAAGCAAGTAAGAAATGAAACGAACATTGCGCGGGGGTGTACGTCTCAATAACACCTAGTGACGAGGTAATGAAATGAAAAACATATTACTTCCCCACCCTTGAAAAAACCCTGCGGGTGCCCATGTACCAACTTAACCCCCCCCCCCCTTAATGAAAATAGCGCAACACCCAGAACAATTATCCATCAGCCGCCACTGATACTAGGTATGTGATTGGTTGAATGTCAAACTCGCCGACAAGAGCCCTTTTTCCTTGGAGAATGATGAGCCAATTCATGTTTACCACCCTTTTGACACCTGATACAATCCAGCATAAACTTTGGTGTCCTGGCTGTGTATTTGTGGCATGTTGGTGTTGGATGAATTCTCACAGGACAGGAAAGTTACACAGAATCAACCCATGTCCTCATGGACACAATCTCTACACTGGGCAATACAGTAACATTTTAGATAATATTATGGACTTTTCTGTGTGCGCTTCATCTCACTGGAGTTATAAAAACTCAGGAGGTTCTGTCTTCAATCCATACCAGTAGCCTACATCCCGATTAGTTCAGTTATAGTATGCTAGGCAAGGTTCAGGGACAGACAAAATCTCATCATGAAAGTGTGGGCCTCTACAGAAGACCACCCAAGAGCCCTTTTCAGTGAAAATTAAGTCCATTTACTGCAAATAATGGCATGATAAAACAAGGGAAGTTATGTGACTTGCCATACATGTCAATTTAGGACTAAAATTAAACATTAAACAATTCACCCTATAATAATAAATAATAACTCCAGGCATTACAGCCCATGAAGAGCATAGGCCTACCAAGCGACCGTGCCCAGCCATTTGGCCTGCAGATATTGGGATGATGCATGGTCAGCGCATCGGGTCCCCTCGGCCGTTAATCTTGGTTTTCGTGACTGGGAAAATATTCACCCTACCAAGACTCAAACTCTTGGTACCAAAGTATAATAATGTTATTGGTTTGACGTCCCTTTAAACTATTGCAGCTTTTTAGAGACGATTGGTACCAAAAGTGAACAGCAGAATACACAATTTGGGACGCACATCTACCACGTTGGCTGACAAAGCTTGCAGGTTTCGAGGCACTTCACTATGGCACGACCACCAGACAAAATATTATGATATTATGACTAATGCGACCACTGGAAGTATTTGTCATTTCCCAGGCCATAAGACGTAACAAGCCATGTCCTGTGGCGGTATGAAATAGAATTCAACTCAAAAACGCAATGTCCTATCCAACTACCTGTACATTTTTCAGCCAACCATACCATTCAGGGAGCACTCATTTTTCTCACAGATGGTGTCAATCATAATTGTGATTCAAAACAGAAATTATGTTGTGTGGCCTCCTGGGAGGCTGAGTGCAGATCTTTCTATTTGATGCCCATGGTCAACCTGCACGTCCTAATGAAGATGAAGATGTCACATACACACAGTTTCCTTTAAAAGAACTCTAGTAACATAGTGTGGTGAGCTGCTGACCTCTCTCAGAGCTACTTGTTGAAGGTCTATTCATTAAGCCTCAAGACTATCACCTTTTCTGTTCATAATCGTCACACCAATACTCTTAATTTTAATGATTATATAGAATACATTAAAAGCAAGGCATTGCAGAGATTAGTTTGCATAACTCATTACTCCAAAGAATTTTGTGACTCAAATATTTTTTTTCCCCTTCTGTATCTGACCCTTTCAGGCCCTTACTTGAACATTGAACACCAATATCGGAGTCCCTTCAGTAAAACAAAACTTGAATGATTAGAGAATGTACAACACAAATTCCCATGAATTTATGCTTACTGTTTTCTACACCCAAAATTAATCGAGAATTCTCTCTAGTAATGACTCAATTGAAGCTTCCAACTCTAAACTCCCATCGTGATAATTTTTATGTTCTTAACTTGTATAAGATTGTGAACCGTCACATGACTATCCAGAATTACTCAATTGACTTAATATTGTGCCTCCCCGTTTTGATGCGCAAATAAAATGTCTTTGAACCAAACTGACATCCCACTAAAGAAATAGAAATAATTGTGTGAGTTTTTCCTGCAAAAGACGCTTGTTTCTGATGACACATGGCATCTCTGTATAAGTGTATTAACCCTAAAAGAGAGACACCCAGACCAAAAATCATTACCATATATTAGGGACTAAAATACACATTCAACTGTCAAGATGAAATTGGTACAAATGGAGTGATATACCGGTAATATTGAAGAGCTTGAAAACAGAACATTAAGTTTGTACACTGATCTGATACTATTCAACAACCATTTAGTCTTCAAAGTGCAGATGTGGGCTGGACAGTAGAAGTATATGGTATACACATTTGACAATTGCCACAGACTCACATTCAGCATCACCTCTGCATGGCAGCAGTCATAATATGTCAAATGCTACTCTAATGATATTATTTACTGATAATTCTGATGAAGCGATGTCATAACCGTCATTCTGCTAAGCTTAATGTAAAATAGCTTGTATGTTGGTTTTTCTTTTTCTTTTTTCTTTTTTCTCATGTGACCTCCTGAGAGGCCGAGTGCAGGTATTTCTAGTCGACGCCTGTGGGCGACTTGCGCGTCGGATGAGAGATGGACAAGGACAAGGATGTGGATGAAAGCGGCTGTGGCCTGTCAGAAGGTACCGTGCCAGCATTTGCCAGGTGTTGAAAATGGGGAAACCATGGAAAACCATTTCAAGGACGGCCAACGATGGGGCTTGAACCCACGCGTCTACTGAGTCAGCAGAGAGCTTGGCCCTATGGCCTAACGCTGCTGTGCTTTAACGAGCGTAGCCACCGCTGTTGGTTGTATGTTGGTTAGGAAAATTGATTGCAGGACACAGAGTGCAATTCGATGGTGAAATATCAATCTTATCTTATTTGTGGTTTGTCTAATTGGATCCTTACCAAAACAAAGATTCACCTGAATTAGAGCTTGTACTGTATTGCCAAAAGAGGTAGACATCAAAAGGTTGCCAATGTTTCATTGCCTTGGTTTTACTATGTTCTGTGTACCGTACCATCTTTGTTCAGGAAACTCTCTTCTAAAAGAGAAAATTTTTTATGATCTGACCATGAATTATACAACAACAAGCACCTCTCATCACTTAAATGTTCACCAAGGACAGTCATTGCAAAACTTTTCATATAGACTTTCGTCATTTTGCCACTTCCACTTGCCTCCATGTAAATGTTCACAACATTTGAACCAACACGCCTATGTCTCTCTTGAAAACATACATATAGCTCGTTGGCTAATATGCCATCCATTTACTGTTTAACTATGGGTGGAGCCATGCACAGACTGCAACACGTCAACTGTGGTGTGGATCTTGATGACACCTCATAATAAAACTGACTCTGATCTCTGTTCCACTCAATGACTTTCAACAAACTCTCATGCATTCCGATGTTCATCTGTTATATCTTTATGTGTGATGAATATGGTAATGTGTCTGCCAGCAATGCCATGTTCAGCCACTATGAAATGGTCAAGTTCAACCAATGTAGTTTTGCTGCTCTCTGTGCAAACATTTGCTTGTGCCAGTTATGCTTCAATGAACCATATTCACTTGCACTATCAAACTGTGATATTACATACTTTTATAGTTTGAATTTGTGACTATCTGTTGCCCTTAAAGAGCAAATATTCTTGTTGTATTTAGCTGATCTATTCAAAATTTGCAATTAATTTTAATTTTCATGCACTTCTAGCACCTTGTCAGTTTACTACAGGAGATGAAGCCATGTTAATAATTGTCGACATATATTTTTTCCAGTGTGGTGTCCGGGATAGATTCTATAACACTTGGCCTATCTTCTCTCTGGGCCAATGGTTCATAAAAATTTTCAATTGTAGTGTCCTGTTCCTCTGTTTGTGGAGACAGATGTCCTCTACTGCTCAAAGAGCCAATCTCAGGTATGAGCTGTTCCTGATCTTCATAATCTTCATAATCTCTCCAACGTACTGTATTTTTTACACATGTTTGCAAACTGTGTGCCCTCCATTCCAGATGTTTGCATAATCAGCATACCTTAGCTTTAACTTTATTATTATTTTATGATATTCATGGGATTAACGTACCGCACGGTTCCACTCTCCACTGTTTTCTCTCTTGCACACTACCCAACTCTTCACAGTGAGGGATCCTTCTTCTACAGTGCGCCCGGGAATGTTCTCCACAGCGGCTACGTGCAGCTGCGAGTGGTCGCGTCATCAGTTTAGTTGGAGTCCTTGATGGGTGAAGGATACATGTGTGGGCTGTGGGCTGTCGTATTCGTCAGTGTGTATTGCAATAAGCCAGCATGTGTGTTTGTTATGGTACAAGCGACAGCCGTGCTACCAACGTAACTGGTGACATAATCTCTCGCAGCAGCTTGTAGGCACTGTGGAGAACATTCCCAGGCGCACTGTAGTTTACCACGCACATGCCTGGACAGTGTTGCGATGCACTTCCCACATACAACCAACGGACAGCGCCAGCTGTCAGACACAGTGTTTGTTCAGGAATGACTCACACTACTGTCTTTGTGACCACCAATTTTAAACGTTTGGATCCTTCCATCGAAACCTAAGTATGTCCCTTGTTAGTGAGAAATAGCCTCTTCCAGCATGTAGGATCATATCTGCAATTAAACTCTGCAATTTGACCATAGCAACAGTGGTGGGACACAATAGGCACAGGCATTAGGATCACTCAACTATACCCAGACACTGCATTTGGTCACATAGTTCTATGTGGATTTAACCTTGAAAAAAAAAAAAAAAAAGGTGTACCATACATGCACATAAAGAAATGAGAACCATGTCATCAAATCTGCCTATAATGTTCATATTTTCAAATTGCTATGTTGATTTAGTAATCTCTACATAATTAGTGATAATCTACCCAAAATTATTTTACACCAACAAACCACAAAGTTCTCCATACAAAATCAACATATTTAGGATAGCCTGCCACAAGAAAATACAAACAACTCAATTAGTAGATGAAAAGAAACAGAAACTGGTGAATAATTTTATTCCTTTTCCCTCTATAAATTTCTGACAATTATTGTATCTTGTGGAGTGTCAAATACATTCCTTTCAAATTTAGAGAGTCCAGTACCTTCCCCACCATGCATGCTCTTACTGTATGTGTTTTACTACAAACTGTGAATGAACATAAGTTAACTTACTTACAAATCAACAACAAGCATTTATATAAAATTTCTATAGAATGTACATCAATTGAATCATGCAATCTTAAATCAAACTTATATCACAATATTTCTAGAATTTAGCCTGAATAGTTGACTGACAATAAATAGTGTTGCCTTCTAATTGGTAAAAATGAAAACAAGACTTATTTCACTATGAATCTAAGTAGAGAGTGTTTATTGAATGCCTGTTTTGCTAATTTATGCCACTTAACACACTCTTGATATTTGTAAAATCTCTTTGTGAAATCATCCATTCATTTTAAACAGTACTGTAACATATCTGTCCAGGACATTATTTGCAATAATGGAGCAATGTGCAGCTTGTTGCAGTCTGCCTGAAACTGCTCACATGCCATTGAGTTACTTACAATTCACCATGATCATTATCATTCGTATAAATTTGAGGTAATTTGTTGGGTAGCAGGATCATGTTAACATGTGACAGTAAGAAGCTAGGTACCTAAAAGAATTGACTATGCCTTTTATCAAATCAATTCAAGTAGATGTACCTCATAATTGGGCCCTGAGGACTGAAGAAATTCAAGGTAAAACTGCCATCCAACTTATAGCCTACTGGTAATGGAGGACATGTAACCAACAGTACGACATCTCCAGCCAGAGGCGGTTTTAGAATAGGGGCACAGGGTCACGTGCCCCACCATTAACCATTCTGCTTGGGTCGTAGTCTTCTTGATAGTCCTTGCACTTATGTCGTGACCAAGCAGTTCTAACGCCTTGCTGTTCACTTTCCCAACCAACAGTAGGAGCCTGTCAATGAAGTGCTGGTCTCATGAGAGATGTGAGCAACACAACATTGCCACATGCTTCCTCTTCCTGGCTCCTTAACTTCAACCCTTGCTTTTCAGCGGGGCATGGTGACAGAGGGGTATGGGAATTTTCTAGACCTCGGTCACGAGAATGCTGTGACCAGACGGCGATACGGCCGTGAAAGTAGCGAGGTGTTGGAGGGGCGTTAAAGTATATCGATAGATGGCAGACAAGTTCATAGATAGCATATTTACCAACTCTCAACAATTTTCCACCAAAATAATATACGGTACAACCCTTTGAACATTGCTCCCCTTATTAATATGTAAAAAGAAAAATCAACATGTATATTATGCATTGACACAGAATCGTAACATTATGGTTGGTTCCTCATTTTAGGGGCTACGACAATGCGATCCTATAGCCCTGTGTACTTTGGGTGTGTGTAGAATCTGTCTAATAACCGGTGTTAATTGTGATGGCTGCATAAGTGTGTGTTATCTGTGATTCAGGTAAGGACCGACAGCGGTAGCTACGCTGGCTATAAGCGCAGCGCTAGGCCATGGGGCCAAGCTCTCTGCGGACTCGGTCGTCCTTGAAATGGTTTTCCATGGTTTCCCCCATTTTCAACTCCAGGCAAATGCTGGGACGGTACCTTCTGACAGGCCACGGCCGGTGCCTTCCACATCCTTGTCCAGTTTCATTCATTTCATCTCTCATTAACCCCTCTCATGAGGTTGGCATCAGGAAGGGCATCTGGCGGTAAAAACCATCTGCCAAATAGAATTTCATCGCATCTCATCCCCGAACCCGTTGGTAAACAGGAATAATAAGGGGTAGACATGCATACATCTGGGGAGCGTGATGGCGCAGTGGCTTAGCTACTCGCCTTTCACCCGGACGACCGGGATTCGAATCCCGGTGACAGCGGGGTGGAATTTTCACCTGGAAAATCACGTGGCGTCAGGAAGGGCATCCGGCCTTAAAATCCCCGGCCAAAACCAAAATGAGCCTGGTTGGCTCCGGCGACCCCAATTAATTGGGAAAAGCCGAAAGGGAAGAAGAAGACATGCACACATCTGTATTTCAGTTTTTTTTTTTTTTTTTAGTGGTCTCCTCAGAGACCTAGTGCAGGTCTTTCTATTCGACGCCCGTGGGCGACCTGCGCGTCGGGATGAGAGATGGAATTGATTAAGGTGAATGAAATTGGAGAAGGATGTGGAAGGAAGCGGCCGTGGCCTGTCAGAAGGTACCGTCCCAGCATTTGCCTGGTGTTGAAAATGGGAAACCACGGAAAACCATTTCAAGGACGGCCGACGGTGGGGCTCGAACCCACGCGTCTACCGAGTCAGCAGAGAGCTTGGCCCCATGACCTAACACTGCGCTTTAGCCAGCGTAGCCACTACTGTCGGTTGTATTTCAGTTAAAGACTGCAGACGATCAATTTCAAGTAGCTCCTACTTTAGCTACCAAATGCTACCGTCAACAACACCTAGCTGTGAACTTGGCTGCTAGATGCCACTGCAACCGGGACCTGGCGGCGAGCGTTGAAACTTAGAGCCTTTATCAAATCTAACCTACAAATTTAGCTTCATGCAATTGTAGTTAGTGGAAGGTTCTTTTACATACCATAAATCTATGACATGGGCCAGCTGGCTTTACTTCCCCTCGGAAGGAAGGGATACTGAGGAAAATCCAACGACTTTGGCCGGGTTTGAACCCGCGATCTTGGGCATAGAAACACAGCATGCTACCAACTACACCAGCGAAGCCGCTGTAACATTATTTACATAGACTAGGCCTATGTTCTGAAAGTGAATTTGTATTGTGTTATAACGTCAAGTTTGAGAATTCTCTTTATCTAGGGGAATACACAATTGCGTGACGACAGCCCTGCCTCAACACTTGGCTTCGAAAGTTTTGGCGCCTGCGATATTGAGCTATAATTGTGTACGAGTGAGTTGGTCTTTTGCAGTGCACAGTAATATTAATGTTACATAATAGCTGTTATTGAAAGCGTGATTTGTGTGGTGGGAATAGCGCGTACTAGTATTAAACATACAGTAGTTAAAATTAATGTACAATGAACGAGTATTCCGTCGTACAAGTTAAGTGGTACATTCCTACTTGTCGTTTATCTATTATGTGTCATTCTGTTTTTAGACCGTTGAATGCTGCGACAAGTTACTTAATAATTTTCACTGCATTTTCATCCATTGGAGGTGTTCATGTCGTTAACGAAACCGTGAAATGAACGAGGTAAAAGACTTACAAAAGAAGATCTTAACTTATGAGGACGGACTATTAACAAAGGAATTAGGTAGGCCCTCTGAAACCAGATCTGAGTTTTAATCAAGTCTCTAAAGATAAAAACAGAACATATAACAGGATTTTCAATAAATCTGTATTGAAAAATGGGATTGGATATGTGGATGTCTGGTAGTAAATTCATTTTTTTGTTAGTTTTCCGTGCCTGTTATTTGGTGGCAATGACACATGGACCATGACTGGCATTAATTATTTAAAACATTTGCCTGAAAAAGGTAAGAAACATTGTTTGTCAAAATGTCATATGAACAATGAAATGAGCTTGGCAGTGTATGTATGTACTGTATGTAGATGTATTCTTTATTGTCAGACAGTGTTGGGGAATATAAGTATAATGCAGCAACTGGATGATGGCTACAGGATTTCTGTTTGTAAACACAAGGAACTTGTGGATAAGAATAGATATATTGAATTGTGCATTCGATTAAGGCCTTAATAATTTTAGGAATTTGAAGTGTTCATGTTAATGTCTTTAATGTATCTGTGGAAAGATTGAGTTTAAGTACTCTACTTTAGGAATATCAGAAGGAATCGAAAGAGTGCTTGTACTATTACGTGACCATTAACTTTGTGATCATAAACCACGGAAATCTGAGCCACCAGATGTGACATTTCACCTTGGAATTCCCATAAGCATTATCTGTGAATGAACCCAACCAGCCTTGGTGCAAGGAAAGCAGCTTGACTGCTGCTCCATCACAGCCCAGTAAAACCGCAGAGAAACTATTACTAAACGGCCGCCACAATGAAACCAATTGAGCAACATCGGTTTTCTTGCCCACTCATGGTACAGGCAACATGTACCATTATGGGCATATGTTCTCTCAAATATGTGCAGTTCCCCACCCTTGATTTAGAGTACGAACTCCCACTGTCTCCAGCTGCATTACTTTGAAAGGCACCTCTTCTCTTATCAAGCAGGAAGAAGGGGTCTTCATTTACCAAATAAAAATTTAAATAATTTAAACAGCACATACATTTTTTGAAAATTTAACACATTAAATCAATACCAAACTACAGGACTGTTCATGAGAGTGGCTCTGTAATTTGGCCCAGTGCCAGTTGTTGAGCGAGGGCCAATGCATTGGCTTGCAGATGGGGAGAGTAACAAGCAGTCAACCTAGAACAGTGGTTTCATCTGTGAGTAAGTCACCAGCTGATCATTCATTTCTTGATGCAGGAGGACGTTACTTTGTTATCTGCATCTGTACATATGATAAGAAATGCATGCTCTTCCTTTATAATCCTAGAGGTTATTTTTCATTACATACAAAATGACTTAACAGAATTGCTCTTCAGTTGGTCAACACAAATAGATGGGCAGAAAGTGACAATTATTTTAGCACCCTATTATCTGAAAGAAATGTTACATGAATTATTTATACAATAACACTTCTCTAACAAATGGTGGGGTTTAATTGGATGACATGTTTCGCTTGTAAAGCGAGCGTCATCGGATTCAAATATACAAGATAAAATAGCTCTACAAAACACTAGCAAGCCGACAAACATTGGCTTCCCTCCGACAACAACCAGCTAAAAGCACGACGAAACCTCAAATATCGCGGCAACTACTGCTGATAAATATCAAAGCATTAAGCACCCGAAAAATAGAACTATTTATTTTATTTTACAACGTTGCAAGACTGAACATGACAATCCCATCCAAAAAACAGTCTCTCTCCATCAAAGTGTACCTACTATTGCTGTGATAAACTTAAGTGTTAACCCAAACAAGAATTGTAAACAAATACTGTATGCAGAAATGGCCTACTACTAGGTTTACTCTGCTCAGATGATTGTAAAAAGCTAGAAGTGTTAAACATAAAAGAGCAGTGTTAAAAGATCTGATATGGAGACGTATCAGACTTGTGTAATGTCTTCAATATTCTCTGACAACAACCTACTCTCCTTAGGTAGATATAACAACCTTTATGTGGGACCACTTGCAAATCACCAATTTGTCAAGAAAATATAATCTGAAAATATGTTTTACCATGAAAATGGCTAAACCAAAGCAGATTAATAAGGTTACCTAGATTACAATAGGTACTTGAAAATCTCACTGTACTATCTGACAACATAGAAGAGGCTTTAAACCAACTACAGAGCCTCCAACAACATAGCAGGGAGACTGGTAAAGGTCAGCATACAGAAGATTGAATTCATCACAAACATAAAAAATAAAATAGGCCCCCTTCACAATAGTGCCTATGTTACTGGTAGTTTGCCTACTGATTGGTGGGTTGCTAGCTAGCTGACGCTGTGCCATCAACTACCTTAAAGTAGGCAATTATACAAGCAATTGCTTCTAACACTTCAGTATACAAAATGAGAGCAAAGTAGTAGCCTAGTGGAAGTAGGCAGTAAGAAGTTCAGGGGCGGGACATCATTAAGGGCCAAAAGGGCCCTGCCCACCCAGAGTTGTTTGGCCATATTGTACAAAATTTGTTATTTAATGTCCTTAAAAATTACTTTACAGATATTCTACTTAAACCAAGTGTTTTTCCCATCTGGAAACTCTAAAAGGAATTCAGTATACCTAACTCATCCCTTGCTTAAGTTCCTGACAGTCTCTTACAGTGTATTGTAATGGAGAGGGCCGTTCTATAGATCCCTCCATGTAAAGTGTACGGAGTGAAGGGCCAGTGGAGAAAACATTGGACATTGCACTGTCTTGCAAGCAAATTCTTCTGTGCTATGAAAGGATTTTCTTTCTCTCCAATGGCTTGCATAATTGGCCCATACCCTAACGTTGCTTTGGACTGAAATAGAAGATCTCTCCATTTCACTTTCTGTACCTATATCTGAGTAGATGGAGAGGACACTTTGCGGAGGTTCTTAGATAGAGGACCAGAAAACAGGACTACGGTAGAAGGGTCCACCCCATGCCCTTAAACAGGTAGTCAGGCACTTTTCACAGCTTGACAATTTTACACAAAAATATATTTATACAATTTCAGTTGTCTGGTGTTCCAAGTACAGTACAAACGTGATAGTGAGTTCTGTGAATGAAATTCATTTCTTTACATTATTGTGTTTTCAGTTTTTGTGGTATGGTACATACAGTAGTTATTTAATATGCTGATTGTGTATGACATAGGAAATAAATGAAATGGAATTATTATTAACAAATCCATTTTCTTCTATAGGTCTGAAAACGAAGTTAGAAATTTAAAAATGAAGACTTCATCAACAAGATGATAGATAAATTTGCTTCATCTGAGGCTACAAATAGGGAGCCATGCGAGTACAGTTTTCAATGCACGAACTATTCATTAAAACTTGTTTCAAATGTTGTGTTGTGTGGAATGATGACAATGACATTATTGGTAACAAAGATTGTAAAATATAAAACAATATTTAAGAAGAAAGAACAATAATATCATCTGGCCCACCCTAAAGGTTTAGTCAGGAGCTGCCCCTGGTTCAGTTTATATTTATTTCCTAAATAAACAACACAAAACCAGTGGTTTTAAAAGAACAACATGAGAATTGCTAATTTTCCAATCATCATAGATGACACATTCAATACATGTCTTGTCAATAGTTCATAGAATCAATTATCTTGCTCTTGAAACAACTAATTCACGCACCAGGCACTTTAGGCCATCAGTATTGCCCATATACAAATAATCCACCTCCCATTGTGGATTAGAGTTCTCCAGTCTTCCGCTTTTCTACAGGCACAATCTTTGGTAGTCGTGGAAAATGTTTTAATTCAGAGCAGCTAATTACAATGAAGGTATCGGATGAAAATATGTCACATGACAACGAAGAACAAGTCAATAACATTGTTTGGCCATGATACCATACTGAGCTGATACAATATTGCTGCCATGATGAAGATAGGAAGATTGAGAAGGTATACTGGCTCCAAGCTAGTACCAACAGTCTGTCACCATGCTCTGGTCCTCATCTCTGATGTTGTACAACTCTCCCATAATACAGTGGCCAATCTGTTCTCTTTATGTTTAAGTGACATATCTTTTGTTTCTTTGTTAAGAGCATGAGAGTGAACCTCAAGCTCAGTAAGCTTGCTTGTATGGCCTTGACGCAGTGCAAGTATTTCCATATATGAGATGTCAATGCTGCCACGGAAGTCGAGCCCAATACTAAATGTGGAAATGTTCGTGTCACCAATCAAACAGCCTCACAAGGCCAATGCCATCCCACCATCAATGAAATGTCCCAGAAAGTCATGTGTATCAGCCACAAGTTTTCCACAACCAGGTGCATAACAACTGAGGATCCACACCATTCTGGATGTGGATTCATCCACCCCAGTCTTCACCACCTAGTGTGACATTGTACATGTCGACATCTATGCTGCTCCAGTCCATACTAATATACCGTAGCAAGAAGCCCTACTTTACTTGCTATAGTTCGCAACCCTCATTCCTTCTCTCATTTCATTACATATATTCTAAGCAGTCAAATTGACACAATTAATTCTGAACACAACCATCTTTGTGCCATTACCCAAGTTCTCACTAAATTTATTCCCGACCTAAAATTCTACATACTTGAAATTAAACGTTCCAAAGAAGATCTTAATCAGAAAAATCTAAAACCCCCATCCAATTTTCTAGTAAACTCTATTGGACTTGCCTAATTCTCTGCGTTGTGTCAAATCCAAAATGAATCAACTGCCACACCCTCCGAACTTCCACCATGTTGGTGATAAGAGGCCGAGAAAAGCTACATCGCAAATGAGATCATGGCCGAGCTCTAATCAGAGGAGATGGACATCTTCAAAACCATCAGGAACCAGCATCATCAATTCCACAGAACCTACTACCATGGTTCAAATTCTCACCAGGAGCATGAGCACTTTCAACACCCTACTTTGAGATGGAGCTATGATCAATTCCAAGAGGTAGAGCCATTGAGGATGCCTGCCCCTCAAAATGTGCGAAGCAACCATTGCCAGAGATAGAGACGTGATCATGCCCTGGGCATTCTGTGCCCCAATACTCAAGTAAGTGACATCTGCACTATGAATCACCCCACTGTTAATACAATATGGCCTCAGCATGGGCTAAGCTCACAGTAGCGTTAATAGCATTAAAGATGAGCGACTGGTTATGCTCGCAGTAACACATAAATACGTATGTAAAATATACAAGTTATACTCGCATTTTGTCGGCTCAGGATTATTACCAGATGACATTTATCAGTAAAATCCAGTAGATAACAGCATTGGTAGGGGGATCGACAAGAAACAAATAATTTTGTCAAGACAAGTTTCAGTCGGTAGAGTCCCACCTCCATAACTTGCAATATGGTGTGTTATTACAGATGAAATGTTGGTGAGAAAGAGATTATTGATGTCTTAATGATGATTCGGGGTCTGAAGGAGGTCTGAACGAAGGTGACATAGATACTGCAGGTATGTGTAATATGTACACTGATGTTTTGGTTTTATATATGACTGATTCTGTTAGAATAGGTACGGTAGATCAATGTCTTTTTTCTATATTTTGTACACAATCCACGCCCAGCGACACAAGTATGGCAAGTCAGAAGACCAAGACTAAATGGTCCCCTGTCAGATGCCCACTTAGGTTGCGATGATTTTCCTGATCCAATACCTCCGCCAGGATTATTATTTATGAAGAATGTTTTGTTCTTTCAAAAAATGTACTATATTTCCTTTTTTCTTGTACATTGCATATTATACTAGTACTCATTCTTTGAAAGGCCTTTTGGAACTTATCAGCCAAAAAGTATCAATGTATCAACATACATTAGTTATGTTTACTAATTGTTGTTGTTTGAGTCTTCAGTCTTTTGACTGGTTTGATGCAGCTCTCCATGCCTCCCTGTCCTGAGCTAATCGTTTCATCTCTACATAGCTACCACACCCTACATCCGAGGCAATCTGTTTAACATATTCTAACCTTGGTCTACCCCTACAGTTTTTGTCCTCGACCCTTCCTTCCATAACTAAGCTTGCTATTCCTGTGTGTCTTAGTATGTGTCCTACTAACCTATCTCTTCTCTTCATTAGCAGTCGCCAGAAACATCTCTCCTCTCCCACTCGCCTTAATACCTCTTCGTTTGTAACCTTATCTACCCATCTGATCTTCATCATTCTCCTGTAACACCACATTTCAAATGCTTCAATTCTCCTCTTTTCTGCTGCACCAATAGTCCAAGTTTCACTTCCATAGAGCGCCACGCTCCAGACAAAGGCTTTCAAAAATGACTTCCTAATACCTAAATCTATATTCGATGTCAACAGATTCCTTTTTTGTAGAAAGGCTTTCCTTGCCTGAGCCAACCTACTTCTTATATTCTCTTTGCTTCGTCCATCACTGGTTATTCTGCTTCCTAAGTAACAGAAGTCTCCTACTTCCTTCAGCTTTTCACCTGCCAATTTGATCTCCATAGAGGTTTCTGATTTATTTCGGCTGCATTCCAGTATTTTTGTTTTACATTTATTAATTTTCATCATGAATTCCTTCTGTAAGACGGAATCCATACCATTAAAAAACTCATTCAAATTAATTAATTTCATAAATTAACTACCATCACCAAATTAAATGTTATTAAGATAGCTCGATGGTAGTGATTTGATAGTGTTTTGTGGTAAAGAAGCAGAGGAGAGTGAACCAAGTTAATTTTCGAACAACTATGATCTTCCAAACTAATAACAATTTCAATACCTGTACTTTTAATACACCACCTCATGGTGTAGCGGCTAGCATTTTTGGCAATCGCCCCGGAGGTCCGAGTTCAATTCCCAGTTCTGCCAAGAAATTTAATTCTGGTTTGAGGGCCAGAACAGGTTACACTCAGCCTCGTGAGGCAAAACTCAAAATAGGTGGGTTTGATTCCCACCCCAGCCATCCTGGAAGTGGTTTTCAGTGGTTTCCTAAATCTACTCCAGGCGAATACCAGGAGGGTTTTTCACTTCAGACCACAGCCGCCTCCTTCCCCAACCTCATCTGAATTACAAATACACACACTCCTACAGACACCACAATAACACAGATTCTACACGCACCCAAGTACATGGGGCTAAATGGCCACGATTTCCAAGCCCCTCAAATGAAACAAAAACAACACTTTTAATCAAGGAGGTAATGCCCGCATCAAGAAAAACAATAACAGTCCCTTTCATCACAAAACGTTCTGAAATGTGTAAATAATGTACAATTGCGTGAAAACCAGGAAAGAAAACTGACAGACCTTCATTTTTATGTACGAGTATAGAGAGATAACATTATAGTCTATATAAATGGAGTGGCACTGCCTCATTCAGAGATAGATTTATCATCTATGACCTAAGAGTAACCAATATACAAAATATACAAATATACAAAAATGATTACGGAGATACTTTGAGGGGTGAGACTCGTTTGTGGACCTCATATAAGATAAGTTTTTTTGTTTGTACAAGTTGTTGACAGGATATTTAATATGAATTGGTGTATCTGTCAGAGAATCGTAATATACTGTATGTGTGAGCCCTGCAGACAGAACATCTCTTGACGTATTCTAATTAATACACTGTGTCTTTATCAATATGCCACATATGAGTGCTCAGCGTGAAGCATAGTTCTAGGAATTAATTTGGCATTCACCAGAGTTTTATTCTCACGTAGAAAAATTCCTGTATATATTCTCATCAAACTACAATACGTATTTGGCCAACAAAATCAGTATTTCATTCCTTATTGCATAGAATTATATCCTGCAACCTACTACACCATATTATCATTAGCACCAAATGTCCTTTCCTCCTTCATTCACAAATCTCATTGTTTTTGCCTGATGGACAAGTACAAAATATGTAGGTGCCATTCTGATGATGGCAAACTTGTAATACTGGTGCCCCTTAGTGATCACATTGCTATCAATACGCAAGTATCTTGGTGAGTCATTGTTGATTCGAATATGTCATACCTCGATAACTGCATCCCAACGATGACGAATATCTCGTGGATAAGAGTATCGTTGCAGAATTGCAACTCATTGGAGGGACAGCAGTTCCTCAAATACATTTTATTGTTTATAAAGAAAACTGAAGGGACAAAATAAAAAGGCATTGTCTCAAGGATAAAATAAATTGGTGAAAATGTGACCGTCAGTTGTAGCTCTTCAGTCAGTCAACACGAATTTGCCCAATGACTGGGTGGGGTACGATGTATATAATATATGAACAATAAGTAATAACACTCCTAAGCCTCCATGGCTTGGGCGGCAGCACGCCGGCCTCTCACCTCTGGGTCCGTGGTGCAAATCCCGGTCACTCCATGTGAGATCTGTGCTGGACAAAACGGAGGCAGACAGGTTTTTCTCCGGGTACTCCGGTTTTCCCTGTCAAAATTTCATTCCAGCAACACTCTCCACTATCATTTCATTTCATCTGTCATTCATTTAATCATTGCCCCAGAGGAGTGCGTCAGGCCTCGGCAGCTGGTACAGTCCATATCCTCGCCGCTAGATGGGGGCTACATTCATTCCATTCCTGACCCGGTCGGAGACTGGAAGCAGGCTGTGGATTTTCATTTTTTTCAAGTAATAACACTCCTGTATTAGTTATGATCACTATTATATTGGGGCGTTTCGACCTTCAAGCGGTCTTCATCAGATCCTAGGGGTCGTGGTTGCGCACTGGTCAATCTTTTGCTTCTCACCAAGATGAACCGGGTTCGATTCCCAGTCAATACATGTGAGATTTTCAAAGTGAAAGGCCATGGCCTATGGCTCGGATTCCACTTAAAAAGGGGGTCTCGTGACTCATGATCACGAGATTAATGCTCACGTTAAACTACTAGCTTTTCATCAGATCCTGATCACTGAGTTGTGGTTTAAATTTATATACCGTACAATGTTATCTAACAAATGTTGTAGTGCATACAATTGGTGTTTATATTTTGATTCGCAGTTTGAATCTCGTGATGTCAGATTAGTTAGTTTCATTTATATGGGTTCATGAATTACCTATGAATATTATGCACCTGTATACAAATTAGAACACAATAATAAATAAAATTAGAGTATGCGCATGAATTCTAAGATCACGTCGGTAAAGGGTCCACGTTTCATAGCCATACAACAATGTAGCAAAGACTACTGCTTTGTACATCATAAGCTTTGCACTCATGGACAGATCTTTATTCATGAAGACCCGGTGCGCTAATCGTCCATATGCTGCATGGACTTCGCCAATTCTCTTATCCACATCCTGCTCACAGGTACAGCTCACAGAAATGGTACTGCCCAGGTACGAGAAGTGGTCTACCTGCTCTAACGGCAAATTTGAGATGGAGATATTGAACTGAGGAAGAGGTGTGCCTGGAGTAGGTTGTGCCAAGACTTTAGTCTTATTGACATTTGAGTAGTCCGTTTGCGAAGGCCGCTAAGTGCATCATAAACGAAACCGAGTAAATGACGAAAAACTGCTACGACCAAACTATTTTAGCTAACACAATATTTTTTTACCCCTGAAAATCAACAAAAAACATCTATTATTCAGTTAAAATCTGTGAAATCTACGGTTGGATCTTCTGCCGCAAATCATAGATTAAAATATTGACTTAGCAGTTTTTGCACACGTTTTGTGCAGTTAGCGACTTTTGCACCCATGACGACGAGAGTCGTTAATAAATCTTCGGTTGCAAAACCCGCTATTTTGTATCTTTACCAATGGCATTTGGATGAGATTTTCAATAAAGGACTATTTTAGTTTCAATGTGGTTTATAAGGAAAACAATATATTTAAAAAATAGAACACATCGGATACGATAAAAAGAAAATTAATCTTAAAAATTAAACCTTAAACCCAAAGCAACATCATTTAGACAGCATAAAAATGTACAAAATAATTTATAAAACAAGAAAAATGGTATTTAAGTTAGGACAGGTCATCCTCGACACCGTCCATCAGCTCAAAATCTGCTGGTTCTTCGCCTTCGTCATCTTGAGTTCCGACGATATTGTTGCGAATGGCTTCTTGCTCCTGGAAGACCTCACAGAAAAATTTTAGGTTGCCGTTCGCTGGCCAGTTTTCGCTGAAATGCAGCTCTAAAAGCCGTCGAATGTCTTTTAGTTTAGTTTCTTCGAGTGCAACTCCTACTTGAATTGGTTCGGGACCCGGATGTTTGTTGAAATTCTTTCCCCTTTTCACGATGCTCTTCCCCTCACCAACCTCAAAATTGTAGAAAGGCTCCCCTCGGACGAGACATGTTTTTTTGTTTTGCCAATCGTGAACACAATTTTCTTCGCCTTTTGGAATTGGAAATGCCAACTACCCGGATTTTTTACCACGCCATCTGCGTACGCTTTCCAATCTCTAACAGGACATTCATCTTGTCCCAGGCAAACTACCATAGCAAATTTCTCAATGTGCTTGATGTATCCGGAAGGATTTTCAATGACACTCACTTTGCGAAGTTGCCGTTCGATATTTCCAAAAACTCTGTCAGGTGGGATAAATGAGTGGCCTACTATTGGGAACCATAGCTGTATTTCTTCTACACATGCGGGAGCTTCTAGCAGTAACCAGTGGGATAGCATGCCGATCATAGTCTTGTTTTTGTTCTGACCCCCGCAGCCATCAGAGATCAACCAAAGTTTTTTTGCACCTTCAAAATCTATGCTGGCCAGTTTGTTGGTGTTCTAACCAGACGTAACAAGTCACCGTCTCTGTGTTTTGCGGAGATTCTGAGGAGCCCTGGCAGACTGTAAAGTTATACGGGTACATCTGTCGGGAATAATACGCCGCTTGATCTGGCACCTTAGGCAACACTAAGTTCTTTTGACAGTCGTAGCTTAAAGTTATTTCACCTTCATTAACTTCTTTTAGCTTTTGGTAAAATACATCACTTCTTATTTTGTGGACTTTGAGCTGAGTTTTCAGTTTGTCTTTTTCGGCGCTCTGTTTTTCTGCTTCAATGCGGCTTTCCAACGACGAACATGTTGAACACGTGTCAACAGATGGCGCCCCAAAGCCAATGTTGTAATCTTCACAAAATATTTGTCGATAATAGTCGTATTTGACAATGGTTTCAGGATTCTCTTCACAATACATGGTCCACATCTTTTTTATGGATAATTCACTGCTTAAGTACACCCTATCACTTTTGTTTCCTCTCGAGTGGTGACGCTCAAGCGGGACGAACTTCTTAATGTGCTATCTGAGACAATTCTTTCTTCCCTCGTACAGTTTCGTTCGTCTGTCACCTCCTCTGCTCTCAGGCGTTACTACATCTTCTTCCATTGCCTGTTGGCACAAATAAAGAATTCATTATCTCTTTTAATTTGTAAAATTGACAGCTTTACTAACAATATTCCAATATTCCATTACCTTCTGGCGCAATTTAAGAACTCTGTCCTTCTTTATCTGCAAAATTGACAGGAAAGCCACCTTACAAACAGCAACATTTTCGACAGTATCGCCTCTTTTCTTTGGTAAATATAAATAGTTTGTAACGTTTCGCTTTGCATCGTCTGTTGTTCTTTTGGGGGACGAGGAAGTCAGTCACATGCTGAGCTATGTAGTTGTTCTGCCACTGTCGAGTATTTTCTTGATAAAATACTTGGTGTATTTTCCTTACGTCTTGCATAGAAATTTCATTACACCTTAATTTTCCTGGCGGATGTTTACAAGCAGGCAATTTGGGAAAGCCTTTGGGTTGGTATCTGAAACAAAGCACAAAGCTTAGTTAACGTACATAAAGCAGAGACGATACCTACAATAGCACAAAGTAGAGGTTAGTTAGTTAGTTATTGTTGTTTTAAGGGGCGGAACTACGAGGTCATCTGCCCCTAAAAAAAGAAGAGGTCATATTTTTGTTTAAATAATTTGTTTGCCCTTACCTTTCAGTCTTTGCCACATTTCTTTTCCATGTTTCAGGACGTGTCTTCCTCTTTCTTGACGAAAATTTTCCCACAGTCTGATTCTGGTTGTTTTCAGCTCCAATAATAACGGTTTCAACTACTTCAAATTGCACTATATCTCCCACTACTTCTATAGTTTCTGTTCTTGGAACTTGCACAATAGTATTACAGTCTACAAATTCAATAAATGCTTCACTTAAATCAATATCACTCATTTTTCCGGCTTCAAATGCCCACAAGCAAGAAACAACGTGTCAACGAACTGTGCTTTTAAACGGTGTATTTCAACAAGGAAGCAAGGCAGCGTGTCATTGTTGCGTACGCTTCCTCGATAGTGCTGCCAACCCAAATCTGAAGCACAAAACTATCCTTCCCGATTGTAATAATAATTGTGAAAGAGTTTTGTGGAAGGAATAACAGCAGTTCTTGTATCAGTTAGCGTGTTTTGCAGCCGTATGTGGCAAGGCCGACGCCATACTTATGAAACTTCGAGGTCTTTGGACACGAGGAACATTGAACTGGCTTTGCAACCGTAGCCAACATGCATTTAATGGTTTATGCAAACGAACGTGATTTTTGTTGGCCATTTTCAACAACTTTGAGCGGGTTATGCACCCTGAAACTTATTCCAACGTGTAGCCAGTTGAAAGACAAACAAGATGGTGTGTTCAACTCAAAACTGACAAAAAGTGCACTTAGAGGCCTATGCATCTGGGCCACTCATTTATGGTAAGACCAAAGCGATCACATGCACTTTTGTAACAATTAATTGACTCTTGCAGCTCTTCTGGTGTGAGAGTTGGTACCGCAGCATCATCTGCATACAACATATTAGTAACATTAGTAACCTGAGTTTTCCTCAAGGAGCGGAGACGAGTTAGGTTGAAACGCCCTCCTTCAAAACGATACTTGACCTCCACACTTGGGATGTTTGTGGGTGAATCATAAAGCATTGCAGCCAAGTACAGTGCGATAAGCGTTGGAGCCAGTACACATCCTTGCTTCAGTCCATGGGTAATAGGAAATTCATCGGACATCTTATTCTGATGGCAAACCTGACCTGTCATGCCATCATGGAGAGCCTTGATTAGATCTACAAAACGCTTAGGGCAACCAAACCGCTTCAGCACCGCCTACATGGCTGGTCTTGGAACCGAATCAAATGCCTTTTCCAAGTCATAAAAGCCTAAGAAAAGTGGATTCTGTTGTTCTCTACATTTCTCTTGTAGCTGTCTCACACAGAAAATCAAGTCAATTGTGCTTCTGGAAGCTCTAAATCCGCATTTTGACTCCGGGAGGATCATCTCAGAGATAACCTTGAGGCGGTTAAGTAGATTTCTTGCAAGAATCTTCCCCACAATTGATAGCAGTGATATACCACGGTAGTTGCCACAAACACTGCGATCACCCTTCTTAAAGATAGTGATGATAGTGGCATTCTTTAGGTCTCCAGGTACCTTTCTTGATTCCCATATTCTGAGTATAAGGGTGAAAATCCTTGTTTTGAGGGAATGACCTCCGGCTTGACTTAGTTCCAGAGGGATATTATCTGGGCCAGGTGCCTTTCTGGGTTTCAATTGGGTGAGAGCTGCAGTGAATTCATGATAAGTAGGAGGTTCTGCCAACCACAGTTGTTCAAGTAGTTGCGGCAAATCACATAGGAAGTCTTCAGCAGCTGCTGATAGACGATTTAGGAGACTGGAGAAGTGCTCCTTCCAGTGTTAAAAGATTTCTTGACTGTCAGTAAAGGTAGTAGAACTATCAGCGCTTTTCAGTGTACTTGATGAGGAGCGAGATGGTCCATATATTTCCTTGAGTACTGCATAGAAGTTCCTCAAGTCTCGAGCATCTGACAGTCTCTGCCGTTTCTGAGCCTCCTGCTGCCACCAAGTATTTTTAATCTGCCTTATCTGCATCTGACATTTACCCTTGAGTTCCAGTAGTTTATCTCTCTTTATGTTGGAAGTTAGGTCTTGAAGATGGGCAAGATAGGCATTCCTTTTGGCATTGATGAGAGACAGAATTTCTTCATTGTTGTCATCAAACCAGTCTTGTCTTTTCCGCACTATAAAACCAATGGTTTCCTCAGCTGACTGTGTGATAATCTTCTGTAGTGTGGCCCATTCTTGCTGAATGTCATTCGTTACTGGGTTTTCTGATAACTGGGTGACGATCCTGTTTCCAAAATGTTTATAGATGGATTCATCCTGAAGTTTGGATGTATTAAACTTCTTTCTTGGCAAATTTCTGATGTTCCTAGGTGGTTTAGGTCTGATGGATATCCTGTGCTTACATATAAGAAGTCCAACAATCGTCTATATTCCTTGCTGTTCTGGTAATAAGAGTGTCCTTCTTATCACATTGCCGGGTAATGATATAATCAAGAATGTGCCAATGTTCGCAACAAGGATGCATCCACGTGGTTTTGAAGCGGTTAGGTAGCCGGAGCTGCGTGTTGGTAATGAAAAGTTCGTGTTCTACACAAAGACCAAGAAGCAACAGTCCATTGGGATTACATTTTCCAAGTCCCTGTTTGCCCATCACATTATTACTTATCAATGCCAAAAGGAATGCCTATCTTGCCAATCTTCAAGACCCAACTTCCAACAAAAAGAGAGATAAACTACTGGAACTCAAGGGTAAATGCCAGACGCAGATAAGGCAGATTAAAAATACTTGGTGGCAACAGAAGGCTCAGGAACTGCAGAGACTATCGGATGCTCGAGACTTGAGGAACTTCTATGCCGTACTCAAGGAAATATATGGACCATCTCGCTCATCATCAGGTACACTGAAAAGCGCTGATAATTCTACTACCTTTACTGATAGTCAAGAAATCTTGGAACGCTGGAAGGAGCACTTCTCCAATCTCCTAAATCGTCCAACAGAAGCTGCTGAAGACTTCCTCTGTGATGTGCCGCAACAACCTGAACAACTGTGGTTGGCAGTACCTCCTACTTATCATGAATTCAGTGCATCTCTCACCCAATTGAAACCCAGAAAAGTATCTGGCCCAGATAACATCCCTCTGGAACTAATTCAAGCCGGAGGTCATTCCCTAAAAACAAGAATTTTCATCCTTATCCTCAGAATATGGGAATCAAGAAAGGTACCTGGAGACCTAAAGAATGCCACTATCGTCACTATCTTTAAAAAGGGTGATCGCAGTGTTTGTGGCAACTACCGTGGTATATCACTGCTATCAATTGTGGGGAAGATTCTTGCAAGAATTCTACTTAACCGCCTCAAGGTTATCTCTGAGAAGATCCTCCCAGAGTCACAATGCGGATTTAGAACTTCCAGAAGCACAATTGACTTGATTTTCTGTGTGAGACAGCTACAAGAAAAATGTAGAGAACAATAGAATCCACTCTTCTTAGTCTTTTATGACTTGGAAAAGGCATTTGATTCGGTTCCAAGACCAGCCATGTGGGCAGTGCTGAAGCGGTTTGGTTGCCCTCAGCGTTTTGTAGATCTAATCAAGGCTCTCCATGATGGCATGACAGGTCAAGTTTGCCATCAGAATAAGATGTCCGATGAATTTCCCATTACCCATGGACTGAAACAAGGATGTGTACTGGCTCCAATGCTTTTTGCGCTGTACTTGGCTGCAATGCTTTATGATTCACCCACAAACATCCCAGATGTGGAGGTCAAGTATCGTTTTGATGGAGGGCTTTTCAACCTAACTCGTCTCCGCTCCTTGAGGAAAACTCAGGTTACTAAGGCTACTAACATGTTGTATGCAGATGATGCTGCGTCACCAACTCTCACACCAGAAGAGCTGCAAGAGTCAGTTAATTGTTACAAAAGTGCATGTGATCGCTTTGATCTTACCATAAATGTCAATAAGACTAAAGTCTTGGCACAACCTTCACCAGGCACACCTCTTCCTCAGTTCAATATCTCCATCTCAAATTTGCCATTAGAACAGGTTGACCACTTTTCGTACCTGGGCAGTACCATTTCTGTGAGCTGTACCTGTGAGCAGGATGTGGATAAGAGAATTGGCGCAGCCCACGCAGCATATGGACGATTAGCGCACCGGGTCTTCATGAATAAGGATCTGTCTATGAGTACAAAGCTTATGGTGTACAAAGCAGTAGTCATTTCTACATTGTTGTATGGTTGTGAAATGTGGACCCTTTACCGACGTGATCTAAGGAAGCTTGAGTGTTTCCACCTACAAAAACTTCGATCAATCCTGAGGATTAAATGGGAAGACCGCATTACCAATATTGCTGTTCTGGAAAAGGCTCAAATCAACAGCATAGAATCATCCATAATAGGTCACCAATTTAGATGGATTGGTCATGTCCATCGGATGGATGATGTGAGATTACCTCGTCAAATGCTATATGGTGAGTTATGCTATGGCACCAGACCTCATGGTGGTCCTAAGAGGCGCTACAAGGACCAATTTAAGCAGACCCTGAAATTGACAGGTCTTTATTCACAAACCTGGGACATGCTGGCTGAAGACCGCTCAACTTGGCGCCGTACCATCTCGGATACTGTAAAGACGTTTGAAAGGGATCGACGCACACATGAAGAGGCCAAGCGTCAAGCTAGGAAACTTCGAGCAGCCCAACCACGTCCTCCTCCAACAATACTATGTGACTTGTGTGGTCGCTTGTTCCATGCCAGGATTGGACTCTTTAGTCACCGTAAACACATCCACAAACTGGACTGAAGGAAGAAGATTTATACTCGGATTCGAGTTAAACCCGATGATTACATAGCCTGTGACCTTTCCCAACTCTGGCATTGAAATCACCGAGGAGCAAGAGTTTATCTGCAGATCGTACCTTGGAGATGTTTTCACTTAGCTGATCATAGAATGGAGCCTTTACTTCATCATCAGAATCTAAGGTAGGAGCATAGGCAGAGATGAGTGTTATAAAGGAACCTCCTGAGAGTGGTATGAGGAGAGTCATGAGCCTTTCGCTGATTGCAATGGGCGTATGTTGGTGATAATTTACCAGTTTGGTCTTCACAGCGAATCCCACACCATGAATACGACATTCACCCTCCTCTTTTCCTTTCCAGAAGATGGTATATCCTGTTCCAGATTCAGTAATCTTGCCTTCAGAAGACAGCCTAGTTTCACTGAGAGCAGCAATGTCAACGTTGAGTCTTGATAACTCATAGGTTACAAGAGCTGACCTTCTCTCAGGTCTAACGTTATTGTCCATATCAAGCAAATTTCTGATGCTCCATGATCCAATAATCAATTTGTAATTCTTTACTGTTTTTGTGTTTCGACCGCATGAGGGGTGACCTGCTGAGTGCGGTTGCCCAGCCGGACCAAGATTGTGACTTCTGATGTTTAGCCCACCTTTTCTAGGGCCTTCCCCATGTGGGGCGAGCAGCGGTGATCCTAAATAGGCCTGCCCAAACACAGATGCAGGACCGAATTCCCGAGTAGTCACTGGCAGTGGCGGCCGACATACTGTTAGGCTGGGAGGGTGATCACAGTATTTTTCCCGCACCTTTTTATAAGTTGACAGAGGAAAAATAGAGTACCGGTAAGCCTAGAATCAAGTTACTTTTATATGCAATGAAAATATCGCAACTCGATATTATTGATGTCAGATCCCAAAGCTGCCCTCAACACTTGTTTTTATCATTTGGTACTGGTATTACAACAATGATTTCATAGGGTAACAATACTGAGAACCTGATGTGAAAATTACTCTCAAGAGAAAGTTTTCCGCTACCGTTTTTAAAATACCGTCCACAGAATTCATTTTGAAACGCAGAAATACTTAATCACAATGAGACATAAGAATAAAAAAAGACGGTCAAGCCTTAAGGAATTTCATCTCTAGAGCACAGCCGAAACAAGAATTATTATTATTACTATTATAGAGACATCACGAGAATATTACTTATGCCACAAGCACTTCCAAACCACAGTTGCACCGGTAAATTAAAAAAAAACCACTACTTAATGATTTACAGATTAATTATCACCAACACAGAGATTACAACTCCTGAATATTACCACCGCACTCAAGACTCTTCAGCACGAAAGCGAAATAGCTCACTGGTGCCAACCTCTTCACTAACCACAGGAGGCTAGCCAGAGGTCCGTGTTATACTTCACCATTGCAATATGAATTGAGATTCCTGTTCTCAGATGCTACACTTAAATGAAAACCCAAAGCCTGCTTCCAGTCTCAGACCGGGTCAGGAATGGAATGAATGAAGCCCCCATCTAGCGGCGAGGATAGGAACTGTGCCGGCTGCCGAAGCTTGTCACACTCCTCTGGGGCAATGATTAAATGAATGACAGATGAAATGAAATGATAGCGGAGCGTGTTGCCGGAATGAAATTTTGACAGGGAAAACCGGAGTATCCGGAGAAAAACCTGTCTGCCTCCGTTTTGTCCAGCACAGATCTTACATGGAGTGACCGGGATTTGAGCCACGGACCCAGCAGTGAGAGGCTGGCGTGCTGCTGCCTAAGCTACGGAGGCTCGCAAGATGCTACACTTAAATATAATTATATATTTTTTGTCTTCAAAGATAAACAAAGGGCATGCTGCTCATGGATTATTGTTATTTAAATTTAATTTTTATTATATGCAACCATGGAGATTTGATTTATTCATTCATTTACTTTATTTGCTAATGGGGTGATTCCCCGGCTGGACGCATGCTCGTAGAGGAGCCAGGGGAGATGAGATATTTACCGGTGCTACAGAGCTGTACGGACTCCGCCCGCACACCGCGTCCACAGATTAGCCCTCTGGCAGCCAACAAGCACCCCAGTCTCCGTATTCCCCTTACGTCTCAATCTCCTCACCCGGGCACAATCTTAGGGCGGAAAGCCGAGAGTCCGCAACTCCATACTGACCAGTGAGCTGCTCGCTGAGCCTAATACCACCAAATACAGTCTTCCTGATGGATAGAGCTACAGTTTTACATTGACATGTAATTTTCTTAGCATTATTAGTTCAATTTTTGACTTAAAATATCAAGAGAAAATGAAAATCCCTTTTCGTTCTCTAGGAAGGACACCGTCCTGGAGTCCTTATGGGCCAGCCGCTACTGGTCACAGAGTCTCCGGAAGATGACCATCACACATCTACTGCCAACGTGCAGGTCAGAACTAGGGGCTTCCAGTTACACCCATAACCTGCCCCCACCATCCGTATCCCATCGCCGTTGGACTTTGAAAGTAAGTGGCGTTCGGAAGAAGTGCCACTGGCGTGAATTTGTTTAGGGTGGATCTCAGCTTGCCCACACACTATGATCTCTGAGCCTTATCCTGCGGCTCACTAAGAATGAGACATGCAGGACCGAACACAGAGACTGCAACGAACTGCCGCATACTCAAGTACTAATGAGGTCCACAGCCAGTCCGTCTGGCCTGACCTCTTCTGCCTCTATGACCGTTGGGAGCCATAAGGGTGATTGGCTCCTCCGCTCATTTTGCCGTTGGGCCAAAATCTGCCCATCATACATATGGACAATGGTTTGCCCTATTAAACCTGAGCAATAGGCGGCTCCATCCGCCAACCACACTGTGCCAGAGTTCACCTCTTCCACTACAGGTACCGTTGAGGACTTCACCGTAACCCTGGCAAGGCCACCTGGACCAAGGTTTTTTAAAGATGTGTTACTCCCCAATCACTCTCTACTTTATTCTACTGAGACTATCCTGAGGATTAAATGGGAAGACCGCATTACCAATATTGCTGTTCTTGAAAAGGCTCAAATCAACAGCATAGAATCATCCATAATAGGTCCCCAATTTAGATGGATTGGTCATGTCCATCGGATGGATGATGTGAGATTACCTCGTCAAATGTTATATGGTGAGTTATGCTATGGCACCAGACCTCATGGTGGTCCTAAGAGGTGCTACAAGGACCAATTTAAGCAGACCTTGAAATTGACAGTTCTTGATTCACAAACCTGGGACATGCTGGCTGAAGACCGCTCAACTTGGCGCCGTACCATCTCGGATACTGTAAAAACGTTTGAAATGGATCGACGCACACATGAAGAGGCCAAGCGTCAAGCTAGAAAACTCCGAGCAGCCCAACCACGTCCTCCTCCAGCAATACTATGTGACTTGTGTGGACGCTTATTCTCTGCCAGGATTGGACTCGTTAGTCACTGTAAGCACATCCACAAACTGGACTGAAGGAAGAAGTTTTATACTTGGATTCGAGTTAAAGCCGATGATGATGATATGGTTACTTATCTTAGCGGAGTTGTTGGTTGTTGCCGCGCTACCCTCTCGTCTTCCCACTCTCCAGAGAGAGTGTTATATTGTGTTGTTCACATGGAAAGTACTGAAACAAACCAGACCCGATATTCTGACATTTCCAAATCTATCCGCATTAATCATTCATTTACGTACCTCACAGAAACTATGCTATGCTCTAAAGTTCTCTTGACATTCAGCCCTACTCCACACTTTGCCCTGACTTGTTTTACACCCAATATGTATACCTTGTAATCTCCTATTTCTTACTATCTCTTTTATCTGAACGTCATTAATCCCTTGAATATCAATCTCATTCTATTTTCTGACTCGGCTAGCTCTACTGTCTTCCTTCCATATCCACCCTCGATATTAATTGCACCCCATCGAATACCAGTTCGATTGACTGTCCCTGATCTATCAGATGGGAGTGGAACTCAATCACTCCCATTGGTCCAAGGCTTACTCATGACATTTTTAGCAGGTATCAGAAGTATAAGTGAAGCAGATTACTTACACAGGTCCCCATGAGGTTTTCCTCAAGGAACAAATTAAATCGTCTCATCAAACACACAGTTAGAATAGCATGTCACTATAAACTTGACGCTCCTTCCCAAACACTACAGTCTACAATCTTCTCACCCGTCCTAACAAATATAAACAACAACCAATTAAAATACTTCTATCGTGCTCTTCAATTCAACCCAACTCCTTGAAGCTCTAAACCCCTCCCTACTTGCTCAAAGATTTCTTAATAACACCCAATCTCCTTAAACTGGTCACATTTTTCACCCCTCCATGATTAATCCCACCTATAGCCCCCTGTTCCCGTGATATCATAACTGCTCAAGAGAGAGTCTGCTTACCTCAGGCTGCAGAGTGGTGTCCGCTGCGTCACACATTTGTCGTCGGAAGTACACTCCGTTCCCACAGCAACTGTCACTCACTCACATGATATATAGCAACCATTATTTATATCGCTTGTAATGAACTGTATTAGGGGTGATTAGAACAATTAATTGGCACTAATACATGTATTGTATTATAAGGGAACAATACAGTTATTAGAATATAATGATGATATAGTTTAGCAATATATAGTATTAATAATCAATCATTATTAATAATTAATCAATCATTATTAATAATTATAATTAATTTACTGAGCAAATGCCAATGTGCTTTCAATCTTCACTTCAGAAGCAATAACTGGGCAGTCATCAATCATTTAATGGTTTAACTCCAGGCATTTTGCTACCACTTTCATCAGAATCACTTTCACTGCCACTATCACTGCTGCTGTCATTGTTGGCAATACCGGTAGTGATTACGAGAGATTCTATTCTCTTCTCTATTAATCCCTCCTGTTCATTAGTATTATCTATTTTCTCCACGTGATCACAAACACTAATCCAATTACTTTCCTGAAATTCTGAAAACCTCTGTTCGCAAAGGCGATTCACATTTTTAATTTTTAAGGTGACATTATTAGCACCAAACCACTGTTTCCCATCAGACCAGACGAGTTCTATGGGATTTAGATCTGCATGGTATGGAGGCAGTCTCAATACCGTCTGTCCACTAGCGGCCATTATTTTCATCAATTATGCACTGGTATGTTTTGTGTCGCGGCTTATGAACCAGTTTATCATTGTATCCTTATTAGAATTTGATGTCCAGGACTTATCTTTCTGTGTGTTGTGGTATGATAATATGATAATGGCTTGCCAATAACAAGCACTGAGTTGTATTCCAAATTGGGGATCAACTTCTCTTTCAATCAACGAATATAATATTCACTGTCCATATCTTTGTGGTAGTCCGCACTACTTTTATGAGACTGGTAAATAAGTAGCGCATTGGGAACAAATTCTCTACGAACACCGGGATGGAGATCAATCAGTCGTTCTCCTCTTGAGATGGGATGTAACACTCCCGATGTGCTATTGTCAGTCCAGCCTTAAGCGTAGAATGGCTACTAAATAGGTTTCGGCTTCATATATGAACCCGCGCAATGAATAAGGGCCTCCGCGCCATTTTTGTAGTTTTGTTTAAAGTACGCTATTGCGGGAATTTTGTCCAAATTTTATATAAGTGCTTCCTACTATCATATGAACATTGTAGTTTACTCGTGTGGTGCTTAAGTGGTCACTGTTACGATATATTGTGACGTTTAAGCCAATAATAGTGGATGAAGGAACCCAGTAGCAGGTCTTGTTGTCCCAGAGCCCGCTCGCTTACAGCATGTATTTATTGTGACTGGCATTCGAACCCATCTCTCTTGTCATTTGTCATCACAAGCTCGAGTGTATCTCGTTCCAATAGAGAAGTGTCCAGGATGTATGAACTAGGGGTGCAAAGGCGATGCTCAAGTTGTTTTACGAGGAACGACGTAAAATGTGGTTTCCAGGCTCATGGTAACAACATTATACTGATTGTTTTTATTTGGGTAGGAAGAAGCACAAATATAGGACTGATATGATTTAAGAAAGGTGAAGATTGACAAAGTATATTTCGGAAACAGTAAGTCATTCGTGCATCAGATAGCGAGGCGGTTGTCAACGAGTTATCATATTCAAAATACATTCTCCTTACAAACTGCCCTGCAGTGAAGAATGTGTTACGATAATGATGAAACCCATGACAGCACAGATTGATGTGGAAATAAATATCTTGTAGAGCTTCTCACTCACACAACCTTTCTGGACTGCAAACAGTGTCGTGAATCACTACAAGAACATGTATTGCGAGTATTTTTAAAATATTTTCTTGATTTCCCGCCTCACAATATTGAGGGTGCCCTGAAGGGCGAGGAGGGGATGGATGCAGGTGTGCTAGCATTTCTTGGCTCTGTCCCAGCATTCTAACCCTCATACGAGGATGATAAATCCTCAATGGCAGAGCTGGAGATCGAACCTGGAACCTCGCGATGCAGCTAAGAATACTAACATAGCCTGATTATAAAATTGATGCCGCTCACACGGAACTAAGGATATTAAATTAAATTTATATAAGTTAAATGAGGACTTAGGGGACAATCTTGTGCTGAAAACTTGAGTATTTTCCGTATACATCCCTAAACAGTGAGGGCCCTCCCTATCGAATGGAGCCTCGCAGAGACCATGCCACGGACGGGTCGCAATGAGTCACCACCAGATTTATAACTTGTAACGATTACAACAGCAAGTCGGGAAGCCCTGGATGCTGTCATAGCATTTTCTACATAAGTAGCTGGCAAGATACCTTGGTTATGATAAATAAGACTTGTTGTGAAGTACTGTAACCTATCTCGTACCCCTTGAACAAGGTTAGGTACAGAACAAAACATCAAATTTTCCAAGTGGAAACTTATCTTCTCAAGAAGCAAGTCTTCCAGTAAATGTATTCGTAAGTTTCAGCTCCGAGCGATTTTTCCTTGTGGGGGACCCTGAAGCAAAAGGTATTCAGAAACAATCCGCATACTCTGGAGGCTCTTAAGAACTAAATAACTGAACTGATATGTAATATCAGTGAGAATCAAATACAGCGAGAGTACCAAAACTTCATACTTCTGTGCAACGTGTGTTAAGAAATTGAAGGGCAGCATTTCCAGCAACTACTCTGAAATTTATGTAAGTATTGATGATTATTACATATGTTAAAAAGTGTAAATGTAATAAACAAGTTTGGCGCTGCTGCTGCTAGCGCCAATGCGCTCTGCGAGGCTCCGTTCTAGAGGGAGGTCCCTCACTGTAGCAGTAGCGTAGCCAGGATTTTAGTTTGGGGGGGGGCCCATTAAGTCCACATCTATTACAGCAGGAGTTCATATACTTTAGCCTATTTTCATGTGTGTACGTTTGTCTGCCCCCCCCCCCCTTCCTCCCCGCCCCACCTACTCTTAATAAAATCTAAAGGACCGGAGCGATTTCAATGAAATTCGGTACTACTACCTCGTCGAACCTGACCGTGCCTTTCAAATTTTGATACGTTTCACCAATTCAACATGCGGACCATGCAAAATATTTCACTGGCATTCTAGGCCTCTATCTCCTGAACGGTAACATATATCACCCTGAAATTTTGTACAGTGATAAAGGGTACTACTACAAGTTTACCTATGTGACTTTACAAAACCTGTTAAGTACAAACCGAACATGGTGGCCAAGCGAAGTTGAACCATTTTAATGGATATTTCACGCGATTTAACCATCCGAGCGCAGTGGAACTTGAAACGGTAAATGTTTATACAAATTCTAATCTACTGACATCTAATTTTGTTCAATTGTTTACATAACTTAAAGAAGGCGGCTGTGGGAAATTATAAATTAAGTTTTTATTTCGTGTGTCCTAATCATGCGATCGAAGTGGAAGATTGAATAATGAACCTACGCAATAATTTTCATCCAATGGTACATAATTTTATGGCCTACATATATACTCATCCAACATGGCAACCATCCGAAATATTTAGATGGTTCTCAATATCTACGAATCTATTGCAGCATCAAACTGACATTTTGTATGCTGATAGAGGCTATTAATATAAGTTCACCTATTGGACTTTCAATAACATGGTGAGCACAACACAAACATGGCGGCCAAGCGAAGTTAACGCATTTAAATGGAATTGACTCGCGATTTAATTATCCGAGCGCAGTGAGACTTGGTACGGTAAATGTTCATACAAAAGCTACTGGCATCTAATTAAATTCAATTGTTTCATAACCCCAAGATGGCGGTCGTGAGAAATGTTAAAATTGACTTTTTATTTCATGTATCCTAATCATGCAATCGAAGTGAACGTTTGAATTTTTTTTAACCTTCTGAGAGGCCGATTGTAGGTGTTTCTAGTCGAGTTCCGTGGGCGACCTGTGCGTCGTGATGAGAGATGGAATGATGAAGATGAATGAAACTGGGCAAGGATGTGGAAGGAAGCGGCCGCGTCCTAGCAGAAGGTACCTTCCCAGCATATTCCTGGTATTGAATATGGGAAACCATGGGAAACCATTTCAAGGGGCTTGAACCAATCCGTCTGTCGAGTCAGCAGAGACTTTGGCCCCATGGCCTAACGATGCGCCTTAGTGAGCGTAGCTACCACTGTCGGTTGTTTGAATAAACCTATGCAATAATCTTCATCTAATGGTGCATGACTCTATGGCCTACATACAGAACAATCCAACATGGCGTTCCTTTTCATAGGCGGGAGAATATTTTAATAAAGAAGACCAATAAGATATATGAAAATAGGAAGTACTTGTTCTGATTATAAGTACTTAAGGGTTCACTTTTAGCTTCGGACAAAAATCTTCGGTCTGTTCATGTCTGTCTGAATTCCACCCTTCGTTGCTTTGTTTTGAGGCAGCTCACAGCTGTGTCAGTGTCTATATTTGTCTCTAATGCTCAGATTTTCAATTATCAGTTATCAGAATACTACTATTATGGCATATTCACACGTTTCAGTTCTGAATGTTCTTTACATTAATACCGCACTATGTCTTGGTGTTTTTAAATAGTTTATTTACCAGAAATATTTTTTGTCAATTGAATGAATATGTCCAAACCAAACCCATCAGGAGTAGATAACAGGAAGAAGGGACACTCATAAAGGCATCAAGCAAAGAAGGTAGGTTGCAAAACATTTAGGTCTATTATTGTTAGTGTAATTTATACAGTGATGTTTAAAGGTAAGCCTAACGTTCCCCGTGGACCTCATTCTAGTTTATTATTATTATTATTCAGAGGAAACTGTAACACCCTTTAAATAATAATAAATAAATACGAGCCTTTTAAAAAGATCGAATAACTTAACATTTTATCAGTGAACAATGCGTCTTTCTCGTGCTGTGCTTATATAATGAAATGGGGCCTCGATTTTCTATACCTACAATAAAAACTTTTCATAACTTACCGAACATGTATCCAGTTTTGCCTTCTTTACGACAAAGCGGTCGATCTTCTGAACACTCGCTAATGTGACAAAAAGAAGAAAGAAAAGAGCAACTATCAAATAACTCCCGACTCTTCCAAAATACAAACTGTATATCTCCTCTCGCACAGACACACAACCACCGTATATCACGACAGTAGCGACAATCAACCACGCTGCGCCAGTATTGCAGAGTGGGACATTTAAACACTGCTATTCCCAGGAAATGGAAATTAAAAGCTGACGAGAGTATAAGCTGACAAGCTGGCCCCCTCCAGATAGGTCTCTTGCTAATTGGCAATCTCCTAATTTCTTGGTAGACATTTTACATCATCACCTGGTTGTATTCCAAGTACTGAGGCACCTACTATTCTTTTCGTTGTAGGTTCTAAATTTGTTTGAGCCGTAAGAAAATATCTGGAATTATTTTGGGGGGGGCCCGGCCCCACTGGGCTCGGCCCCACTGGGCCCCCCCTCTGGCTACGCCACTGCACTGTAGCAAAGAGGATTTTGATTATCGTAGAATCTTACTAAGACAATACGAGCCAATTATTCTCTACAGAAGCTGTGAGTGATAGACGGGTAAGCGTAGTAGCTCCCCGTCCAGACGGCATGGGTTGGATCCCAAGTAACTGTCGGGATGGTACCTAACATGCTATGGTCGCATTCTTCCCAATCCTAGCCCCAATTTCACAGCAACACTCTAGCTCTCAACAAAATAAAGCACGGTATCAGAGTATTTCCACACATAGACTATGCAAGTACACGGGGATGATGATACTATGTCCCAAATTCCTAAATTAACCTACTTACTCTCTTACCAACTTACTTACTCCATGGCACCACAGCTCTTGAAGAGCCTTGGCCTCCTTGATGACGTTTGCCCATTCTGCTCGGTCCGCTGCCTTCCTCCTCCATTTCTTTGCCTGGGTCTATCCTATAAATCTGTCCGGCTTTTGTCATGGTGTGGTTTCGTAACAAGTGCTTTTTCTAGAGTAAGGTTGTTAGCCTCACGTCCAACCCCCAACCTGGAGGACCAGGGACTTTTCTGTCAGGGTTACCATACCTTAGCCGAGATGATCCAGTTTTAAGGCTCTGGAAATTCGCCCTCAACCATCCCCTAGAGGTAGGATTTGCTGGTTGTGTAAGTAGGCAAGCCTACCAACTTGAGCATTTCTCGGTACTTACTGGTGGCACCTTCTCGACATCAGTACCCCCACCAAGACTCAGTAACCAGCCATTGACCCTCCCCATTTTGCCGGGCTTGGGACCGGCATTGAGTTGAGCTGGATTGCTCCCCCAATGGCTGGGTTACTTACTCTCTACATTATTAATTTGGTTATATGCAAATATGTCATTGCCAAATTGACGCTTATTAATAGGAAGTTCTGGCATACATGCATTCATGTAGGTGAAGTCACGGAGGTCCTTTTTCTACTCACCTCATTTGGTTGTGTTTTTGCCGGTATTTGACATCCCCATTGATTTTAATACGCTGCCCCAGCATATTTCAACATCTATCTCTTCACATCCTTCCAATCTTGCATGTTATGTTTACGATTGTGACCAATATTATCACATTTGCTCGCTGACGGATAGACCTCCGTCTTCTGGATACCCGCCATCTTGAAATACCAGAGTCCTTCTTCCACACACATGGAATTTCAATTACATATATCTACCCTTAGGAGGCAGTTGTATGCACGCTTAATATGTCATTTCATGCTACATGCGACCAGCTACCTATTTCTATCATAATCACAAAACAGTCAGAGGTAGCGCGGAGTCCCTTATTCATTGCACGGGTTCATATAATGCGATAGCTTTCTTCCCTGTATTTCTTTGTAGCTGTAGGCTAAGGTGTGGTACTTGCATACTTCTGTTTCTCTATTAAAACCTGTCTATTATTCCTAGTCTTCTTCCACTTGAAGCCTAACTCTTTACAATACTTCTTAAACTGGTGCAGCCACCTTGGAAACCAATCTTCTTTCATAACACTGGCAGTAATTTGGATATTGCTGGAGACATTTCCTGATGAATGTAAAATTCTTGGATTGTACGTTAAATAACACACTTACCGAAATCGTCAATGTCCATCACTTGTTTCTTCCCTTTCCGTGGTTTTCCTGGCATACCTAACGAAGTTCCTTCAGTCTCATATTGTCTATGTTTTGCTAAAATTCTCTTGTCCGTCATTTTCATCGACACTTGTGTTGCCCCTGTAACTCTTTGTTGTACTTTCAACAACTCTCTTCTGTACTGTTGTAGTGCCTTATTCCTACACTCCTCATCATCCTTCTTCATAAACTTATAAACATTAAAGACAACCTCTCACGATTGTCCTCTTTTTGAAAAGCTTTAAAATAAATCATGATGGTTTACTCTGAAAAAAATGGCTCCATATTGACTTACAAATGCAATGAAACCATCTGTTAGGTCTGTCTGCCTGGTCAATAAAATTTATTTATCCTTATTTTATTTGTTGGGCAGGTTTCATGCCTTCTTTTTAGCTTAAAATTTGAAAATCATTATATAAAAAGTCATCCTAAGGTCTTCCTTATTAATCAAAAGAGTTTAGAAAGTCTAAAATTCACAATCTTCTCAACATACAGTATTAAAAAACACTGAACTGATTATTAAAATTTTAGTCTTATGGTTTGCCAACATGTCTAATTCAATTAAAAGGGAACTTGATTTGTTTATTATATTGCATCATTTTATCATAAGTTTCCCTGTCAAAATATTTATTTTACCTAGGTTATTATCAGACAGCCTATTTTAGTTGTGTGTATATAGCTTTTATATTTTGTTAAACAAGCTTATTATTTCTTCTACTGCAGAGATGTCAATGTGGGTGCAATTTTGTGGTTGAAGGCGTCAATGACAAACCCTAGTGACATTTGATGTGCGTGTGCCTGGCTGTGTGGCTGCTGTACGTCACAGGCGGCATCACTCACTTTGCGTATATAAAGATACGAATGATAGAAACATGCATTGACGAGTTGAATCGAACTCTCTGTACCTCTCTGTTTTAAATCTGTTACGAAAAGCAGCCCCTTCTCCCAACCCCCTTCCCACCCTCTTCTGAATTCCAAACTGTCAATTAACGTAAGGCAGGTCTGCTTGCTAACTTTTCTTTCTCCATCAAGGGTCAATTAGTTCCAAGGGACTTATACCATGCTCACTCAATCTCACATGATCTGTATTGGTTGTGGGAGGGGGTTTGTTCAGATTTTGCCTGTATGATACTGTTGGTACAGTAATACAAGTGTCGGTGTCTATTACTATTAGTATCCATTTCGGACTGTATTGATTTGTATTAATAGAAAGAGACAATTTTTCATTGATTGGGCGGATCATTAACAGTCTCTTTCACTAGAAGTGTCAGCGCATCAAATTTCAAATATACAGTAATTGGTACAACGTTTAAATTATAACCAATAAAGCTTTCCGCCTAATTATTTTAATGTGTCAATACGGAACCATGATGATCTTGAAAACTTCCACAATCCAATTTCAAAGGGAAAAAATGCTTTCAATTATTGATCTGGCTATTTCAAACTGGTTTACCAGCGTTTCGCCCAACATACCACTGGGCTCATCAAATATGAAAGGCCTAGGCAGGCAATTCTTGAATTTAAGGGAGCACAGCTCTCATAGTACATTGGTATTGCCCGTGGTTCACAGTATGTACTAGGCGTCATCTGGTGAGGAGTACCATGAGCCCAATGGTACACTGGAGCGAAACGCTGGCAAACTAGCTGGATCAATTCTTCAAAGCATTTCATTTTCTTTGAAATTTGATGTGCTGTCATTAAGTTCATTCAGAATTCAAACATCGTGGATCCTTGGGTAAATAGTGTGATTTCACTACAAGTGTCACCAATTTATATTATTCTCTTTCTCTAACAATGTTTTGTTTCAGTTATATTTTAACTACTGTTCACCATAAAAAAGTTATACACAATCACCGTTCAAATGTAAACAACTCATTCCTGGATGGCTCCACAGAGCAAAACTCCAGTAAGAAGACAAAGAAATACAATAAATCAGTGTTATTTCATCCATCAAAGCTCAATCAATAATTATGTGAAGTGTTTTATCTTCCTTTAAGTTATTTGGCTGGCCAGATCTTATAATGCCCTCCATAAAGACCAGAAAACTACCTCACTCCTCTTCTTGCCTAGAACGCCTCAAAATAGCGCTGCCTTGGGTTTTTGTGGGTATCTACTCACATAACGTAACGGCGGTACTTTTTGAGGATCCAACCAGCCTTCGGGCTGACTACCTAACAGACAAAGACCAGAAGAGCATCAATTTCTTTAATTCAAGTCAAGCCATGCCATGTCCACAGTGCTCGTTTAATGTTTAAGTGACATCTCTTTCCATTCTTTACCTAACCGTGTGATTGTGCTGTTCAAGTTTCTCAGTGCTCTCGCTTGCACCACGTCGACCCCATGGTGCAGCTCTACAAAAAACTCTCATGCAGCAGTTATTCTGAGATCATGTAATATAATACCAGGTGTACTAAATATTCAGTTAGATTCATTTATTTATGAGCGAATTGCTAAAAACTATCAAAGACTCCCGAACTTATTAATCGCTCTGCCATTTTTTAAATTTATTTTAATTTATTAATTAAAGCCTTTCATGCTTGTTCAAATAACAACCAAATGACAACGGTAAAGTTATAAAATAAATTAAACAAATCTCCCAACAAAACAAGTCCACATCTACAACCGGTAGAATGTCCTTGTTCGTAGCTGTGTCATCAATGGCCAAGATGACACTTCTAAATACAGTTCAAGTTATCGTTCACCTGCTTCAGAAATGTCCTCTTGTTTGTGGATATGTCCAGCTCGCGTTTGCTTGCTATGATATTGTTCAGGGATGATATGCGGTTTTGCAGGGATCTTTGGATTATGGACTGTTTAGTGTGTGGAATGTGGAGAATATGTTTGAGCCTGGTAGAATGGGAAGAGGCTCTTAGTTTGAAAAGTGACAGCAGGTGGTCCGAACAGTAATGGCCATTTTAAATAGAGTGTAGGAAGTGTTGAAGTAATGTTGTTCTTTTATATTTTTAGATAACTTCTATTAGATTCTATTAGATGGTATTGTTCGATTGAATGAATAAAACGTACATAACATACACTTATTTTTCATGTAACGACTTCACCGCAGTGTAGATTTTATTTTATTTTAAAAGCAAAAGAGCAGAATTCCATAGATAACAAAATGACATTTTTAGCCAACCTCAACATACCCCCTGTAAAAAGGAGATTTTGTTAAACATACATATTTGGCACAAAAATAATGGCAAATAAAGTCAATAAAGTAATATACAAAGCAGCAGTCTTGATGTTTCTTTCTTTACATGACAAGCTGATCTCGGAATTGTTGATATTTCACCCTGTTGAGGGCCTTGGTAAAGATATCTGCTTGTTGATTTTCTGTGTAGACATGCTTTATCTTGAACCACCCTTTGCTCAACTCATCACTGACAAAATAATATTTTATGTCAATGTGATTGCTGTTTAGAGTGAGCTGCCCAGACTTGATCATATTAATGGCACTCATATTGTCCATGAACAGAGTCACTGTTGGCTTTCTGTTGAGCAGTTCATGAACAAATGTGGTGATGTGCTTCAGGTGTGCTACACATTTTGCTGCAGCCACATACTCAGCTTCAGCCGATGATAGTGCCACTGTAGTCTGTTTCTTGGAGCACCAGGCGACAGGTCCATTTGCATATTTTATTACAAATCCTGTTGTGCTCTTTCTATCTTGATTTCCTCCCAGGTCAGAGTCGGAGAATGCTTCAATTTTCAGTAGATCTGCTTCTTTTGCAACATACTTAATCTCTTTAGTGGCAGTTCCTTTTAAGTATCTTATTGTTCTTTATACCTATATGATATCTTCTTGAGAAGGATCAGTGGTATGCCTACTTGCATGATTGACAGCAAAACTGATGTCAGGTCTAGTCTTGGTAGACAGATACAGTAAGCTGCCAACGGCCTCTCTATAAGCAAACTATTCTTTTAAAGCAGATGTTATCTTTTTCTTCACTATTGGTGTTGACTTGGGTTTGGATTTTCCTAGCTTGAAGCGTTCTATTATCTGTTCAGAGTAGTTCTTCTGAGACAGTGACATTCCATCTTGCTGAATCTCTATGTTCATGCCTAAATATTGTTTTGGATGGTCACACACAACAGTTTCAAAAGTTTATTTCTGTCTTTTCAGCAGTTTTTCCACTTCTTCTTCTGTTTGGCCCATAATCAATCCATCGTCCACATGAAGGGCAATGAATAGGGTCTTCTTCTTGTTAGTAAAAACACATCTGTCAGATTTTGTTTGTTCCAGATGTTCAGTCTTTAGGAAATCACTTAGTTTTCTGTACCACTGACCTTGTCTCAATCCATAAAGTGCTTTGTTGAGTGCACACACCATGCCTGGATGCTTAAACCCCTGTGGTGGTCTCATGAATATTTCTTCTTTGAGATCTCCATACTGGAAAGCTGACTTTATGTCAAATGTCTTGATCACACATTTTCTTATAGCTGCTATGCCGAGTAGAACTCTGAGGGACTGAATTCTCACAACTGATGAATATGTGTCATTAAAGTCTAGAGAATTCTTTTTTTGCTGACATCCCTTAGCTACAACTCTAGCACGATATCTTCCATCTTCTTTTAGTTTAAATACCCATCGGCTAGTTATTATTTTGTTGCCTTTGGCATATTTTTCTGGAACCAGTGTCCATGTATTATTATTTTTAAGATATTCTTTCTCTTCTTGTATGTCTTTTTACCACTGTTTCTTTTCAGCACTTTCCATGCAGTCTTCATACGTTAGTAGAGCTTCATTTTCTTCATCTTCAGAGCCCATATAATAATCCTTGTGCCAGGCAGGCTTTTTTCTCTCTCTTCTTGGTCTTCCTTGTTCTTCTTCCTCTCTCTGGTTTTCTTGACGTACATTTTCTCTTTGGTTTTGTTCATTTTCTTGGTGTGGTTGTTGATCCTCTTGTTCTTCTTCCCCATCATCATCTTCTTCTTCTCTTCTTCTACTTCTTCACTACTAGAATCTTTACTTTCTTCTGATTCGTTGTCATCTTGTTCTTGATTATTTATTTCATCTTCCTTTTCATCCTCATCAAAATCTTCCACTGTGACAACTGATGCTGGAGCTATTCTCTTCTCAGGCTCATAGACTGGTATTATGTCATGGGAAGTGTAGATTTTCTTGGTTGTATTGTTGAATATCTTGTAACCATTTGTTGTGTATCTCCCACAAATATTCCTTTGTTGCTTCTACTGTTTAGTTTCTTGTTCTTTCGTACTACTTTTGAGTACACTTCTTGCCCGAAGATGAACATTCTTGACAAGACTGGTTTCTTGCTATACCATAGTTCTGCCGATGTCTTCTCACAGGTGGAGGATAGACTCCTGTTGAGGAGATATGCTGCTGATTGGACGGCATGCCCCCACATGTCATTTTCTAGTTGGGCATCAAGTAGCATAGCTCTGAGTTTATTAAGCAGGGTCCTGTTCATGTGCTCCACTTTCCCGTTCAGTTCTGGAGTATGAGGAACAGTGTTATCCAGCACTGTTCCATTTTTCTTGCACCAATGTTTGAAGAAATCACTGTTGTACTCATCACCATTGTCAATCCTCAGTTTGTGCACTTTCATGTTGAATTTAGTTTGAGCTGTAGTGATGTATTCCTGCAGATATTCTTCAGCTTCATCCTTTGTCTCTAGAAGGTACACTCCCAGAAAATGGGTGTAGTCGTCTAGCACTGTCATAAAATAATTTTTACCATTGTATGTTGGCGGATCAAGCTTTCCACATACATGTATTATGTATTATCTCCAATGGGTGTGTAGCTCTAGCTCTCACAGTATTGAAAGGTACTCTTACTTGTTTAGCTTCTGTGCACACATCACACTTGATTTCTTCACATTTTGATAGGCTGCTTGGTAGCCCTTGACTGAGTTCTGGCAGTTTCTTCAGATATCTTGTACTGATATGGCCCTTCTTCCGATGCCACATCATGGCGGTATTTGTTTCTTCCTTCTTTGTCACGTGAGCTTCCAAGTTGTTTTTCATGTCTATCACAAACAGACATCATTTTTACTGCCTGTCATTAAGGCATTTTCATTCTTGTCAAATATTTTAACTTGATTGCCTTTAAACAGAACTGACAGTAGATTTCTACTCAGCTCAGGCACATATGAGACATTCTGAAATATGATATCTTTGGTTTCAATGTCTCCTTCAAGTTCAGTGACCATAGTCCCACTTTTCTTTGCAACTTTTATATTTTGAGGCTCAGTTGTTCTGTTGGTGAGCAGAGCATCTTGTTTGGTCATATGGCTCGTGCATCCACTATCCACAATAAACTCTTCAAGAAACTCTTCTCCAGATTTTTCTTCTGTTGTATGGCATTGTTTTTCAACCACGTATAGCTTCTTTTCTCTATTTTGAACCCTTTTTCTATGCGTCTTCTCTCTGTGGCAATTCCAATCTGGATGATTGTCTAACACACAATATTTGCATGGTTCAAAAGTTTTACCTGCATAGCAGTCATAGGTTTCGTGTCCACCTTTATTACAATTTTTACACTGTAGATCACTTTTTCCTGAAGTTTGCTGCTGTTGCTTCTGTTTTGGCCTTCCCTGGTCTTGCCTGTTAGGAGGGCAGTTGTTAGCCTTATGTCCAATCTTGTTGCACTTGTAGCATTTCACTTGACTTGGATTGTTGGATTTCTTTTCAGTCTTGAAAGCTACTTTGAGTTCTTCAGTTGTATTTGATTCTTTCTGTATGATAAGTCTTGAAATGAGATTTTCCAGGGTTCTCTCAGCAGCAGGTGTGGCCTCCCACACTGTATTAAAATATCTGTATTGGCCTGGCAGAGTGGTGATTACCATCTGTTCACTAATATCTTCTTTTAGACTCCTGAGTCTTGCCACTAGATTTCTTACTTCAGATATATTTTGCATGAGGGTTTTGTTGTTATTATACTTGTATCCACAGAAAGATGACAATAGCTGATACTTCTGTTGTTCGGTGTCTCTCTTGAATATTTTTGTTAGGAGATCAAACATTGATTTTGATGTTTCATAAGTTAGCACTAGAGGTTTCAAAGAATAATCTATTGTCTTGAGAATGTAGTACCTAACTTTGGCATCCTTGACCTCCCATTGTTCCAACTCCTTTGCCTTATCCGTATCTGGTATTGTAGCAGTTCCTTTCAGGAAAGATAGGAGATACCTGGATTGGAGCAGCGTTTTTAAATCTAGCTCCCATAAAATATAGTTTTTTGCATCTTTTAGTATGGTAAAACTTTTAAGCTCACCCACACTATCTTCTTCGGTCATCGTTTGCTGGGACGCTGGTCTTGCTAATTCTTATTTCTTGATTTTCACGATCCTCTTAGCTCAATGAGCGTGTCTGAAGCCCATGACCTGTTGAAGTAATCTTGTTCTTTTATATTTTTAGATAACTTCTATTAGATTCTATTAGATTGTATTGTTCGATTGAATGAATAAAACGGACATGACATACACTTATTTTTCACGTAACGACTTCACCGCAGTGTAGATTTTATTTTATTTTAAAAACAAAAGAGCAGTGGGTTGCCAACTTCCATAGATAACAAAAGGACATTTTTAGCCAACCTCAACAGGAAGGACAGGTCAATTACCTGTCGTGTCGTGTTGAGGGGAGTGATGTTTATGGCTGAAAGTACCTGCGTAGTGGTGAAGTGTCTAAACCTTGGTATTTTGTTACTTACAGTGGCAGCGAAGAAGGATTGAATTTTATTTAATTTATCTAAGTTTTTTTTTTTTAGATATAGATAGATGTCCAAACGGGAGAGCAGTAATTTGCAATGGGCTTAGTTATCGAGAGATAATACAGGCAAAGAGCTGTGGGTTTTGATATTTGATATTTGATATGTGTAGGAATTTCATGGCTTTGGATAAAGAGTTTTATATGTGGTCATTAAATCGTAGCTGGTTGCCGAATATGACCCCGAGATCTCAGTGATGCGCAACTGCAGTAATGGGCCTGTCAAGTGAGGAATATGTTGTAGGTAATGGGGAATTGTGTAGGGTAATTGTTAAATAGCTGCATTTTGGGTTTGGTTTCATCTTCCATGGGTGGCACCAGTCGGATAGAGCGTTAAGTGAGGACTGGAGGAGTGCAGCGTCAGCTGTTGTCCTAATTTCCTTGAAAATCTTGCAGTCATCTGCAAAAAGAAGGGTATTTATCTGTGGCAGAGAGTTTGGATGGTAGATCGTCCAAAAATAGTGAAAATAACAGTGGCCCAAGGGCACTGCCTTGTGGGATGCCGGAGAGCACAGGTATTTATATACAGTTATGTCCTTGTTACTTTGATCACCTAGTTGTGTAGTGGCTAGCATTCTTGACCGTCATCTCTAAGGTCTGGCTCGATTCCCAGCTATGCTAAGAAATTTAAATCTAGATTTAGGGCTGGAACAGTGTATACTTGGCCTTGTGAGGCAAAACTGACATGGGGTAGGTGTTTCTTACTACAGCCATCTTAGAAAAGGTTTCCGTTGTTTCCACTTGTACTCCAGAAAAATGCTGGGATGGTTCCTAACATAAGTTCACAGCCACTTCCTTCCACAACCTCATACCAATTACAATTACACACACTACTACAGACACTACAATAACACTTGTTACCAGCCAAACTACATAGGGCTGAAATTGACCATGATATCCATGCTTCCAAATGAATAAGAAGGCTTTGTCCTGCTGTCTCAGTCTGGCTTGTTGGTGTTTCATCCTGGTGTGACATTGGACTTATTGGTATGGTTCCAAATATTACCCAGTACTCATATGAGGTCCTTACATGCAAAAGCTGCCAAGTCCATATATTTTCAGAAATTGAGATAAACGTGCTTCTGCTTTACAATTTGTACTTATCGTGTGTGTATTGGGCAAGCGATATTTAATGGGTTTGGGAATAATATGAGCAAAGAAAAATAAACATTTACCTATTATTTTCTCTGTAAATGTGGATTTTATTTTGGACTTGGAGTGTTTTGGTTGGAACATGATAGTAGACCTAATCTTCAATTCAAAATTCTGTCATGTAGATGAATGAGAAGCTAAGATTGTGGAATCAATTATATTGTGTTAACAATACAATAAAATATGTCAATAATAAAAAGCATTTTTACAAATGTAAATTCAAGAATAATGGTTAATTGAATTACTGTAGTTGAGGTTATGCAGAAAAAAAAACATGAGAGACATGAGACAGATCAGCAGTTTCATTGGCCCCTGTGGACTTGGTGGTTCTTGCTTGCCATGACCGATGGACTTGGCGGTAATTTCTTGCCATGTCCCTATGGACTTGGTGGTTATTGCTTGAAACTGCAAATTTCTACATGCATTTGTAACATAAAATGGCCGGTTTTGCTTATGACTAATAAAATATAACCAAAGCATTCTTCGTTGCGCACATATGATGGCGTATACAGCTTAATAATGTCAGAAATTGGACTTAGCGACTTTTGCATTTAAAGTCCTCATATCAGATTGCATAGCATATTTTAAATAAAATTTAAATAAATTAACAGATACTTTCCTATTTTCTTGGCACAAGAGTTCCATTGTTGAGCTGCAGGCCCACCACTCAATGCTTTTCTGCAAAGAGAATGAAATGACTCAAGAAACAAAAACAACAAAACTAAAATCTCAGTACGGAAGCAAACTTTGTTTACAAGCTTCAAATAGTAGTAACATTAATTTAAATTTGCTAACTATTTTTTCTTACTTTATTTCCAGTTATTTATTAATTCAAGATCCAAAGTCAGAATCTGAGAAAACATGAAATTGATACCAACAATGGAAAAATCATGGATTGCATATCTAAATACAGGGTCTTTCATATAAAATAAGAGCGCCAAGCGGAGGCTTTGTTAACCGCAGCTACGGTCACCTTGGCCGAGCTTGTGGTGCGCCAAGGCCCCCTGCTTTAAGCGTGTGTACAATCCTATATGATGCAGCGGCCTTGCTAGCGTGTGTACAATGCTGAAATCTTACTTTAGTTAGTTAGTTATTGTTGATGAAACCGAAACCCCTACTTGTGCTAATTTTGTGAGTGATTTATTCGGAGACCGTTCAAGATTCTCGCCAATGTCATCTAGCTCATCCTCTGTTAAAACTGTTCGGGTACGGGCATGTTTTTTATTGAGCACCGAGCCAGTGGTGTCAAAGTTATTTGCAATTACGTGAATCTGTGCTAGTGAAGGTGCTTCATCAGGAAATTGCTGAACAAATGCATCACGTACCCGCTGAGCCGACTCATACTTAAAATAAGTTTTACATAAAAAATACGATGTTGCAATGATAACTGTCTCACTTGAGGTTTAGACTGGCGACTGAGAACCTGCGCGCTTATTGCAAGGTCAAGTTTGGTAATGTCAATCTGTTATTTTTATACAGTCCATCGGAACTTGAAAAAAAAAAAACAAAAAAAAACAAAAAAAAAAAAAACCAGCCCTCGTATGTACTATGCGCGCGCTTTCAATACTACAGCAGGGGGCTGTGAAATGCCACAAGCTCGGCCAAGGTGACCGCAGCTGCGGTTAACAAAGCCGCCGCTTGGCGCTCTTATTTTATATGAAAGACCCTGTATATTTACAGGTGATCCTTACTTGTGTGACGTATGGTGCTCAAAGACTTCTCAGAACAAGGAAGGAAGATTATATCGATTTAAATTAAAACAAAAAAAAACATTCTCCAAAATGACCTAAGAAACAATCATCACTGTATTAATGTATATGTTTTGCTTCAATAAACACATGATACATATGACATCACAGCAACGCTACCACTTGACCTACCAAGACAGTTATGGGAAGCATACTATTTAGAATACACACAACTGCCATTTAAGTTCTTATTGTCGAGTCAGCTCAAGCAACAAGTGCAAGGCAGACTCTAAAAAGAATCAAATGATATGTCAATGCTGTATGGAGAGGGGTTGAAGTAAGTGTACCAAGTACATGACAGTAAGGATTAAAATATGAAAGAAAGCTGGCATTAGTTTAGTACATGTTTCAAGTGCCACTAGGTAAACCAATATGGAGTGGGATTTTACATGGAATTGCAACCACAAAATGTGTCATCTACTTTTAAAATTCATACGTACAATGAATAGGATCTATTAGTAGAAACTATTCAGTCTGACAACACACGTGCCCAATTAAAATGGGCAGGGAGTTAAAATTAATTTCCCAGTGTCTGAAATAAATTACATGAATGATTTACACATTTAATAAAACACTCTTTGCACAATCTAATTGGGCACATTATCTTGTGTTGACCGGCTGAAGAACTTACTTGTAGTTAAGATTAATTAAACACACTTTTCCGTCTAGTGAATACTTGGCTTTTAGTGGTTATTTTCACTTGTTAGTACATGTTTCGAGGCATCAGAATCTAAATATGATTTGGCCCCTTCATCAGCTTATTGTCTTCTCGTGTGGCCAGTCAATTGACATTAAAATTAATGAATGATGAATGGCATCAAGATGAAATGTGGTGAACATTGGTGACTATGTCAATGGAACAACTTAAAACCCTTAATACAGTTAAGAAACATTTAAAAGCATGCTAAAAATGTGAGATAAAGAACATTGAAACATATTAAAAAACACTAGGAAAAAATATTTTTTACTTTTTATGCGGAACATTTCAGTGAAGTGTAAACCTTTTAGTGTTCCTTAGATGCAAAAGTAGCTGCCAGCATTGCCACAGGTAATTTACTAAAAACGGCATCCCAGAAAAGATTGAGTGCAACCATAGCTGTTTCTCCAAATTACCTGATATGATAGTTAACACAAAATAATTCCTTGCAATATTCACTTTCACTGATACACGAAATTTCAGTAAAATGTCTTCAGAAACTTACGGCATTATTATAATTGAAGACCTCCCCGGAATAAGGATGCAACCAACAATTTAGAACTTTTTCGGGAGATGACACCACAGAGGTGTGTTGATATACCGTATTTCCACTGAAATCTGACTTTCCACATATTTGTTGGATATATACTTATTCTGGGGAGGTCTTCAATTGAACTTGATAAGCACAGTTAGGTATTACTGAAAAATCAGGGTTGCATAACTGCCAAATTTCTAAAAAGCTTTCTGGAGAAGAATTTACTGAAGTTCTGTGGTGATTTTCACATGCACCTGAGATGTCATTCGTAGTCAAAAGAACATGTTCATTATACAAATCCTCCTTCGCTGACTCAGGATGACCTTCCGTATATACTGTAACAGCTACAAATAAGGTAAGAGTTCTAAGAAACATAATTTATTAGATAGTCATATACCATACCATTTTTCCTTCTTGAACTGGAAATAGTAATGTATTTTCATCCCTCCCACTTTAAGTCAAGATTTTGAAGTGGAAAAAAAGAAGAAAAAAAGAAAGGAGGTGGTTCGGGCAGAGAGAACTTTGCAAGGTTATATAATATAGGAGACCACTATAAATTTACCCACCTTGTTGAATAACCTGCCCATCCTACTTGGAAATCTGGTGCCTCTACTGCTGGGACAGCTTGATGGCTTCTAAGAGCTGACAAAGCCACAGAAACAAGCATCTCCAGCTCGGAAGAAGAATGTGTTAGAACCTCATCACTGGCCAATCTTGAAATAGTCTTCCAGGGTTTCCCCATTTTAAACTCCAGGCAAATACTGGGTCCATAGTTTCATCCTTTGAAATCAATGTCTTGTTTCATTCATCACTTTATTTCTTATTAATTCCCCAACGAGGTCTGCACCAGGTGGGCACCAAGCCAAAAACGCCATTACTACATAGAAACTCTTGCCTCATCATTCGAAGCCATTGAAGCAGGAAGTGTAGGGAGTAGTCATAAGAACACGTGATACTTTTCTGCATTAACTTCATAGGTTTAGTTACGGAGCAACTAATCAAAACATACCCACTTCTAAACGGCAGAAATAAATCAGACATGCACATAAGTTTTTATTAATTGCCTCAAAAGCAGTGTAATTTTTTGAAAATTAATTTTTATTCAAAAACAGCATTTAAAAAATATCTCCAATTGCAAGTAGGGCAAGATTTTCTTCCTTCAAATTTGTTTTCTATTCTTTCAGTATAGGCCAGAATGCCTTCTGTTTCATCAACTAAATTAGTAACTTTAAGTGAAGTTTCTCTCATAATGTCAGAAAATCCAAGAATTGGACGCATACAATAAATTCATTGGATCTAACACCGCGCGTAAAATCATGTTGGCAACAATGACATACATGTATTTGTCAGAAATAATCTGAAATAATATGATCTATTGTTGTCTCAATTTTGAATAAAATCCATTAGTTAGTATAGAAGTTACAATCATTTTAAAATTGGACCTATCAGCAGGCTTAGAATCATGTTGGCAGCACTGGCGTAGGCCTATATTAGTTACTCCAAATTAATCTAGAATGGCAGGTACTATACGTGTGCAAAGTTTAGAGCTATTAGCTTGCATACTTTCTGATATATTGATATTAGGATAACAAAAATATAGACAGAATTTATCAACAGTTGGCAGCTCTGATTACTCTTAAGAATCGGCATAGTCATATCTGTTATGGTACACATAGCACACACGAAATTTGGTTGAAATCCAAATGATAGTATAGAAATTACATGTATTTAAAGTTGGACCTCTCAGCAGGCTTAGAAACATGTTGGTAGCACTGACGTATATCAGTTACTCCAAATTAATATAAAATGTCAGGTACTATACGTGTGCGTAGTTTAAAGCTGTTGGCTGGCATACATTCTGATATCTGGATAAAAAAAATTGAGAGCATCTATTAACAGTTGGCAGCCCTGGTGGCTCTTAAGATTACGCTCAGTCATATCTGTTTATGAACACATAGCACATACGAAATTTGGTTGAAATCCAATTGATAGTGTAGAAGTTATATGCATTTAAAATTTGGACCTATCAGCAGGCTTAGAATCATTTTGGCAACACTGCCATGTATGGCCTACTGGAAATTAAACTACAATATTATTATCTATACGTGTGCCAAATTTGAAATAGCTCCCATTCATACCTTCCAAGATATCCAACATGGCGCTCAAATTTCAATTGCGATTTTTCAGCTGTTGGTAGCACTGACATTATTTTCAAATATGGCCGTGAGATATTCAGGTATAGATCTTTACTCCTACCTAATTTTGTTTCGATTGCTGCAGCCGTTTAGGAGTTGATAGGGGGGGGGGGGGGCACACACACAGCCAGACAGAAGGACAGACAGACACACATTTGCCCGATCTCATAAGTCTACTTTTGCCTCATTTTTGCAAAATGTGAAAAGTAGGCTAAAAATAAATATATAAACATGAAAATTAGAGAAACAAAAAATAACATTATTTATAATTATAATAATTAAAATAAATTAAAATGTAAAAACACATAAAAATAACACATAGTTTTGCCCTATAAAGGGTTAATGAAAGGGCAGTTTACTGTACCCTTAAGAAAGAGTCAGTCTTCGTGCACTATGTCCATAATGTTTGACAATCTCACCAATATCCACAATGATGTCTCTATGAACTGCCATGAGTGCAAGAGCCGTCAGCCTTTCCTCAGCAGTTTTATTTCTCAAGTATGTCATTAGCCTCTTCAGCGTGGAGAAGCTTCTCTCTACAGAGGCTGTAGTTACTGGAATAACAGCCAGGATTGTAAGGAGTGTAGCAATGTTTGGAAAGGAGGTCTTGTCGATTTTTTTGAGAACTTCAATCACAGTCTTTGGTTGACTTTCTGTTGAGATTCTGCAGTTCAGCTTCGACAAACGCCACTCTGCCTCCAGAATATTTTTGTTTGTGGTTTGAAGATCACTTCTGTAAAATTCAATCGTATTCCCAATGTCACCAAAATCTTTCTTAACTGCATTATGTGGCAGCAGACACTCCAAGCCCAGTAGCGTTTCCTTGTTTCTTGAAAACTTGCTTTTAAGATGACTGGATATCTCATCCAGGTATGGAATTAAATCTGATCGTCTGTAGTAGTCCTCAGGTGAGGTGACCTCCACGTTGTTTCGAAATTTCTGTGTTCCTGGTGTCCTTAGAATTGATGCAGAAACCCCAACATGTGATGCAATCTCCTCGGATTGTCGGTACAAAGCAGAGTACTCTTCCCCAGCCTGTTCCCGTATTTCCATGAAGAGTTCCTCAACTTGTTCTACTTTGGTCATGGCCATAGTGAGATCTAAAGATTCTGTTTGAAGGAACTTAGACAACTTGTAACTTATCGAAAGAAATTTACTCATTGTGAGTAGAGTTGTGATGAATTGAAAGCTGCACAAACTAGAGTGAAGACCTGTTGCCTTAGTTTTCGAGGAGTGACCGTGACCTCTTGCTATTATTTCCTCCAAGGCGCGAACAATGCACAGGAATGACTCAGAAAATACAGATAGGCCTACGGCATCATGTCGTTCTACCCATCTAGTGTCACAGTACTTGTGAATAACGGAGTTAGCCTTACCATCAACTTCAAGCTCTTTCCTTAACACGTGTGTTCGTTTTGTTGAACCTCGGAAAAACGCTGTAGTTTCTGACAGCGTGGAAAAGCAGTTACGAATAAAATCAGTCCGTGCAGCGTAACTGAGGCACAAGTTTAGAACATGGGAAAAACAGTGTGTGTAAGAAGCTTTGGGGGTAATCTTCACGAATAAGCGCCTGAACTCCGTTGAAGGTCCCACTCATCGCTGCAGCGCCATCATACCCTTGACCTCGTAAGTTTTCCAACTCTAAGCCGTGTCTTTTAAGTTTTTGTTTGATGACAGATGCTAATCCAGCCCCGGTCACATCATATACAGGAACAAGAAGTTCCGTGACGAACTAAAGAGCCTACTTTTCTTAAAATTTAAGATTCATGCCAATGATTAATCCATATGGATCTATCTAGAATAATGACGAAATTAAGTTGGTAATATCGAAATTTCTAATTAGTTCGAAATACTGTATACCTGGCATAATGTAGCCTAATAGAGCACTACAGTTGGCAGCCCTGGTGACTGAATATATTCTTAGTTCCATCTCTTAAGGTACAGAATACAAAATTTGGTTGGAGTGCAATGAATAGCATGGACGTTACATGCAGTTAAACATTGGATCTAACAGCGCGCGTAAAATCATGTTGGCAACAGTGTCATGCATGTATTGGTCAGAAATAATCCGAAATAATATGATCTATTGTTGTGCCAATTTTGAATGAAATCCATTAGTTAGTATAGAAGTTACATGCATTTTAAAATTGGACCTATCAGCAGGCTTAGAATCATGTTGGCAGCACTGACGTATATTAGTTACTCCAAAGTAATCTAAAATGCCAGGTACTATACGTGTGCAAAGTTTAGAGCTATTGGCTTGCATTCTTTCTGATATATTGATATTAGGGTAACAAAAATAGAGACAGCATTTATTAACAGTTGGCAGCCCTGGTTGCTCTTAAGATTACGCATAGTCATATCTGTTATGGTACACATAGCACATACGAAATTTGGTTGAAATCCAAATGATAGTATGGAAGTTACATGTATTTAAAGTTGGACCTTTCAGCAGGCTTAGAATCATGTTGGTAGCACTGACGTATATAAGTTACTCCAAATTAATATAGAATGTCATGTACTATACGTGTGCATAGCTTAAAGCTGTCGGCTTGCATACTTTCTCATATATATTGGTATTTGGATAAAAGAAATTAAGAGCATTTTTTAACAGTTGGAAGCACTGGTGGTTCATAAGAATACGTTCAGTCATATCTGGTTATGTACACATACAACATACGAAATTTGGTTGAATTCCAATTGATAGTGTAGAAGTTATATGCATTTAAATATTGGACCTATCAGTAGGCTTGTAATCATTTTGGCAACACTGCCATGTATGGCCTTCTGGAAATTAAACTGCAATATTATTATCTATATGTGTGCCGATTTTGAAATAGCTCCCATTCATACCTTCCAAGATATCCAACATGGAGCTCAAATTTCAATTGCGATTTTTCAGCAGTTAGTAGCACTGACATCATTTTCAAATATGGCCGTGAGATATTCAGGTATTCAGATATCTTTACTCCTACCAAATTTTATTTCGATTGCTCCAGCCGTTTAGGAGTTGATAGGGGGGGACACACACACAGCCAGCCAGCCAGCCAGACAGACAGACAGAAGGACAGACAGACAGACAGACAGACAGACAGACAGACAGACAGACAGACAGACACACATTTTCCCGGATCGATCTCATAAGACTACTTTTTGCTCATTTTTGCAAAATGTGGAAAGTAGGCTAATAATTGTCAAAAAATCTTCTCTAACATCTTTAACAAGTGTCAAAATATCTGACTCACACAGAAAGCTGCTCCACCTGGCTAATAACTGCAGTTGCATCTGCAAGTACAGTGAAGAACTTCGCTTTCTTCACCCTTTCAACAATATCATTTTTAATTTTCTCTCCAATCAAACCGATAAGTTCATTTTGTACTGTTGGACTAGTTCCTGCTCCGGTGTTGATGTATTCAGTAAGGAGTAAGTCCCCAGCTTTAGCTCATAGCGCAGTAATGCTCGGAAATTTCCATCGTTGTTCACGGGTTCTTCAATAGTAAATCGCCCAGAATCCCTATGACCACGCAGGCCTATTTCTTGCTTACCACAAAATAGGACGGTCTCTGCCATTGCAGATACGATTTTTCTGTTTCTTTCACTTTCCTGTTTTGTTGCATCTGAAATTTGTTCTCTTATATCAGCTTGCTTCCCATCAAATATTTGTAAAAACGTATTTCCTGATACTTGTGAATTAGCATGGTATTTCATTCTTGAGTGCTTTTCAAAAACTTCCAGAGCATCTTTCCACTTGTTAAAGGGTTTACTGACTAGATTTGAAGACACTTCATGAGATCCACTTCCAACTTCCGATGGAGAAAACAAAACACAATATCTACAAAATGCACCTTGAAATTTGTCGGAGTACGCTAGCCATGGATACCTCTGAAGCCATTTTACTTGAAATGTTCTTTTCTTGGAGCCTATTACCTGCACGTAACACTTGTGAGATGCTGAAGACTCCCGTGTCCTCCTGAGCAGCATTTCTTTCTCAGAATCCGTAATATTAGGTACTGACTTTCCTATGTACTGTACATACCAATATCGTTTTTGGCATAATCCTCTTCATCGAAAGAACTGTCCAAGCTTTTTACGAGAAGTCTCACTGGAGAATTAGCCTGCCCGTTGCTCGTGCTGGGATTGGAATCCAAGAGCTTAACCGGTATCAACCTCTAAGCTTCTTTCCTGCACCTGTAAATGTATGAAAAACAATACTAAAAAAAAAATTAACTATGAAAAGTACACGGCTGATGTACGTTTAATAAAACCTCAAATTTTCAGAAGTAAATTATGTTTTACCTTTTTCGGCCTTTTCCTATCCTAATGACTCTAATATGAACACATTCTCTGCATTTTGGCTCACTTGTATCCTGATTGTGTACTGCCATGTCGACACAAATTCTTTTAGCTTGTAGATTTGTGCTGACTGAATTATGAATCCACCTACCACTAATGGTATATTGTAAGTGTAGTTACCATCCCGGAGAATGTTTGGTTCCACAAAATGTGGCACTATAAACTATGTGATTTTGGTTCAAAATTACTAAAAAAAAAAGCGAGGAAGCTAACTTGGTGTTTAAAGTGACTGCGGAAATTGTGATAATAAGAAATAAAACCTACAGTTAAAGAAAATAAAAATAAAAAATAACCCGTGGCACTACAGCCCTCAAGGGCCTAAGCCTACCAAGTGACCGCTGCTCAGCCAGTTGGCTTGCAGATTATGGGGCAACGGGGTCTGCGCGTCTGATCCCTCGGCCGTTAATCTTGGTTTTCGTCACCGGGCCTCTGCCTCTTTGATTAGGCAGCTACTCAATTGCCCTCACGAGGCTGAGTGCACCCCTTCCAGTCCTCACGTCAGTTTCTAAAATCCCAGATGGAGCCGGGAATCGAACCCAGAGCCTCCGGGTGAGAGACAGCCGCGCTACCCCAACACCACCTACAATTATAAGCAGGGCCGCAACTAAAGTGAGGGGGGAAAGGGGGTCAAGTGCCAGGGCGCTGGGCCTGTGGGGCGCGCCTGAGAGGTGAGGAATGTTGGAAAGACAGGGGAGGGGGCAGACACGCTAATACCGAGATGTTTAACCCGAAACGGGTACAAAGAGGAAATAAAAGCTGCTGTCGTTGCAAAAGCAATTGAAGCAAGGCGGCATCATTGTTTTCGGCATCGGCAACATTCTAATCTGGCCATGCCTCTCGGCGGCGTGGTATGACAAAGTTGAAGGAACACGTGTCTCAATTACGATTGTTACGCAGTTCTTTAGGGTTCATTTTTAGCTTAGGCAAAACTCTTCAGTCTATTCATGACTGTCTGAATTCCGCCCTATGTTGGTTTCTGTTTTGAAGTAGCTCACAGTTGTATCAGTATTTACATTTGTCTCTGTCGCTCAGATTTTCAATTATCAGTTACCAGAATACTGCTATTATGGAAAATTCACACGTTTCAGTTCAAAATGTTCTTTACATTAATACCGTAGCCTACTATGTCTTGGTGTTTTTAAATAGTTTATTTACCAGAAATGATTTTAGTCAATTGAATAAATCTGTCCCCCCACAAAAAAAAAAAAAAAATCAGGAGTAAATAACAGGTAGAATGCACGATAAAGAATTATGTCATCAATAGTTGCAGAACAGAGAATACACCCATAATGGCATCAAACAAAGAAGGTATGTTGCAACACTTTTAGGTCTATTATTGTTAGTCTAATTTAAACAGCGCTGTTTTAAGGTAAGCCTAACGGTCGCTGTGGACCTCATTCTTGTTTATTATTATTATTCAAAGGAAACTGTAATACACTTTAAATGAAATCAGTGGCGGCCGGTGGTATGTAAAGCTGGGTGTTGCACCAACATTTCTGATGTCGCAATTTTATATGGGAAGTTTACACATGTAACAAAAATCAATTAACGTTAGATAAACTACATTTCTATAAAAACTGAAATACATGGGTTTTCCAAACTAACTGTACGTTCGACAAATAGATAAAATTTTAATGGCTCTTTTGGGCTTCTTCCTATAGGAATTCATAAAAAATTATATGTATGTATTTACGCCCTATGCCTGAGTTAATTGGAAGAATTTAAAACACAGCAGGTTGTCTAAGTTTGGGTCTCTATCTCCAGGATAATAAACATTCTCAACATAAAAACATGGCAACCGAAAAGTTTGTACGTTACGAAAAATGATATAACTAACAAAGATGGGCACATATTCTGCATAATGATAGGTTTTTTTCTTACTATAGCTTGAACCCCATCAGAGGAACCAGCCATGAAGTGCGCTCTGTCATACGTCCACGCAATTCATTTTTGCGGAGTTTCATTCAATTTCTGCTTCTTTAATTAATCCAGTAAACACGCTGCTAATGTGTGTGCATCATGTTTTGTTTGCCTCTTAGTACGTAACTTATCGGTATACAACAGCCATCTGAAATATGTTTGAAATATCACTAGTTTCATCTGCTATAATGGCTAAAATTTCCGATTCCTTTATTTGCTTTGATACTTCTTCTTGGCAAACCACCAAAATAATCTGTAAAATTTAATTTTGAATTGTTTTGGACGTTCCTTTGAAAACAGTAGCCCTTACCAAAATGACCTTTAACACAGCATCCAACTCAACGCTAAAATTAATTAGTTCTCTCAAAACACCTGGATTTGTTGATGTTACACTTTCATCATGATCACGCAAGGCCAGTTCGAAAGAGCCACAGAAACGAATACAGTTTATTACAATATTTAACACATACCTATTGTGCCTAACTTCTTCGTTATATTCCGCAATTTACCTTCTATAGACACTGTCCAATTGTGCAGCTTCGTTAACAGTTCGAAAAAGGGTCAATTTCAAACAGCTGAAGATTGGTTGGTTCCTCAGTTTAGGAGCTGCGACAACGCGGTCATATCCTGTACTTTGGGTGTGTGGAGAATCTGTCTGACAACCGGTGTTAATTGTGAAGGCTGTATTAGTGAGTGTCATCTGTTTTTAATTCAAGTGAGGACTGCAGACATTGAATTTCAAGCAGTTCCTACTTTTGGCGCCAAAGGCCACCGTAAACGACTACTAGTTCAGAACTTGGTTACTACACGCCACCACAGTCGGCTCCTGGCGACGAACGTTGGAACCTAAGAGCGTTGTTCAAATTTTTAACCTATAATTTAGCTTCACACAGGTGTAATTAGTGGAAGATTCTTTAACATGCCATAAATCTATGACATGGGACCGCCGGCTTTACTTCCCCTCCGAAGGAATGCATACTGAGGGATTTTTAACGCTCTTAAAAATCCGACGACTTCGGCCGGGTTTGAACCCGCGATCTTGGACATAGAGGCTCAGCATGCTACCAACTACGGCACCAAAGCCACTCAGCTGAAGATTCACGTTTCTTTATTTTAGGGATTAATTTCCGTAACTCCTATTTTGGTCCACGCGGATTCTCCACCAACAAACATGGAAAACAGATTAAAGCGTTTTTAATATCGCATTCACATAACCAATTATTATTGCCTTAAATATATCCTTTAAACGCCCTCGTAGCCTATACTTATATTTTGGACAATACTTATCTGGTAATGGTCTACCGAGTGTTTTTACTGTGAGTTGATCGTCATCAGGGAGCTGGGAAAGCTGTCTAACTAGTAAATTACTTGCTCTATTAATTTTCACGTACACTCCACAATACAATTAATGTTTCAAACTAAACATTCCGTTTAAATAAAATACTAACTTACAAGATGCACAGATGATACATTTGGGTGCTATATCGGAAAGTGGCGCGAAAGGCAAACTAACAAAACACTGAATTTTGCTAGCCTGAAATTTCGTAGTGAATGCATAGTAGTGAATCAACCAAACAATAATAATAATAATGCACGATTATGTATCTGCCTGGAACCAAAATACTCAATCAACTAAATACAGAACTAATCGCAACCCAAATCCCGCAAGAACAAGAGTGGTAATAGCAAACATAAACCGCTACAGTACACCAACAATACGTCGCAAAATAGTTCAGCCAATTATCTACTGTACTTATAGCAATGGTGGCGTTCTTAGGCTCGCTTCACAGAACAATTGACAAAAATATTAAATGAAGTTATGGTGAGAAAACATCTAAAAATAATTGGGTGTGAACCAACTAATGTCTCCCTATGAAATTCCGATATTTGTACTGTTGTGGGTGGTGTAGCATTCCCTAGTGGTGTGGGAAAGAAACTACCCTTCAGGGGCAGATGACCTCGTAGTTCCGCCCCTTAAAACAACAGTAACTAACTAAACTACCCTTCGCGGGGAAAGAGAAATCGAGGGTGTTGTCATTTCCAATGAGTGGTGCAATCTAACGGGGCCATTTGGAACTGAGTGTTGCCAGGGGGCTGGCAGCTCGTCTGCAACTCCCTACAACCCATGCTGGCCAGCAAGCATGTACAAGCTTGGCCTCGTCCCTGCCGTCCGCGCTGTCTACTTGGGAGTCGCAACAAGAGAGCTAACCCCCTGGAGTTTGATTTGAAGGCGGCAGCTTTTATAGGTACAGTGTGAAGCATTACGATAAATAATAACAAAATATCGATGATTTAAACACATTTTTGAGTGCATTAGATCTATAAAACTAAAACATTAAAGGAAAAAAACGACGAATTAGTTGCAAAATTATTGGGAGTTGTGCAACGCTGCAACAATATCACCAGCCGCCCTTGAATGAAATGAAAATCCACAGCCTGCTTCCAGTCGACCCGCAGTCGACCGACCGGGTCAGGGAATGGAATGAATGAAGCCCCCCATCTAACGGCGAGGATATGATCTGTGCTGGCTGCCGAAGCCTGTCGCACTCCCCTGGAGCAATGATTAAATGAATGACAGATGAAATGAAATTATAGTGGAGAGTGTTGCTGGAATGAAATTGTGACAGGGAAAACCGGAGCACCCGGAGAAAAACCTGTCTGCCTCCACTTTGTCCAGTACAAATCTCACATGGAATGACCGGGATTTGAACCACGGACCCAGCGGTGAGAGGCCGGCGTGCTGCCGCCTAAGCCACGGATGCTCTAATACACTTTAAATAATAATAATAATTTAATACGAAACTTTTAAAACAAATCGAATAACTTTACATTCTATCAGTGAGCAATGCGTCTTTCTCGTGCAGAGAAAATTATTTGTAAAATCTGTACCTATATAATGAAATGCGGGCCTCAATTTGCTACACATAACAATAAAAACTTGCAATAACTGACCAAAGATGTATCCAGTTTTGGCTTCTTTATGACAAAGCGGTCCATTTTTAAACACTCGCTAATGTGACAAAAAGAAAGAGCAACCATCAAAGAACTTGCGACTCTTCCTCAACACTACCACTAAAAGACTGTATATCGCCTCTCGCAGAGACACAAAACCGCCGTAAATGCCGACATTGGCGACAATCAATCACGCAGCGTCAGTATTGTAGCCATTATTGAACACTGCTATTTCTAGGAAATGGTAGTTAAGAGCTGACGAGAGAGTGTAAGCAGACAAGCTATAACTGGCCCCCTACAGAGAGGTCTTTTGCTAATTGGCAATCCTAATCTCTTGGCAAACTTTTGTCTCAATCACCTGGTTGTATCCCCAGTACTGAGGCCCGTACTGTAGGCCTACTTGGAAAATCCCCTCACGTCACAATCCTAATTGCTACCCTGTCATTTCAGCTCTTTCAAGCAGTGCAGGCACGGAAAATGATGTCTGGCCGTGCTGAGAGTGTTAGTTCATTCTTGGTCATTGCATTTACTGTACGGTATTTAACATTTCGTTGTAGGTTCTAAATTTGTTCGAGTCGTTGGAAAATATAAAGGTTCATGCCCACCCCGATTTATGGGTTTATTGGGGGGGGGGGGGGGGGGGGGGGCAGAGGAGACACTGCCACAATATACTTTACTCTGGAGGCTCTCGAGAACTAAATAACTACGCTGATACAAAATATCAGTTTTAAGAGTTGTTTTAAGAGTTCTATACTATTTTAGCTCAGAGTGTGTATAAAAAATGTAACCTAATGATTTCCCACAATTGTACAGTATATACTGAACCCGCTGAGCTAAGGTTCATGTGATATTTTTTATAACAGCACATTTATGATGGGATGTCGTACATTTGAACACACCCAGAAAGCCAGGTGGAGCTGAGAGATCACGCTATACTCTTTGAAGTAGCGGTGAATCGCACTTTTGACTTTGGTGAAATCTACTAATTATTTATCTGAGGTCTTATTAATTAATTTTATCTTTCCACAAGACTCAGAATATTCCATTTCGTCATGCTGCATTATTAAAACATTCTGGAGAATGTTATTTTCGCTTAAGGTAAGGTAATACCCTTGCAGATACGCAAACAGGAACGTAAGTAGTCGCTCAACGACTTCGTTTTGACGACCTACTTCTTAGAGACACTCAGTGCCTTGCACTACGTCTGGAGAATCCGCCCTGTGTAGGCGTGAAATTGTATCTGTCCTACGAGACGTAGAAAATATCCGCTGTTGAGCGTTGAAAGTGATTATCAGGTGCCATCGAGCACGCGAATACTACAATTCACTGGTGTTTAAGCACAGTGAGCCAAAGAAGAATTTTGGGAAATAATAATTGGCAAGTATAGTGAATTGCATAACATTACCGGAACACCACATTTTTGTACCCACGTGTTTGTGGAGGGCCAAGTGCCTAGTGGAAAATATACAGGTAATAGTGTTACAACTATCTTGAATAAGTGTGATTATGATTGTATGGCATATTTAAATTGCCAAAGTGAATTTATCATTTCAAAAACGACGCACATTTCACGGATGCTACGTGATATAAAAGTGGCGTCACTAACACGTGAAGAATCATAAAACAGTGTTAGCTCACATGTTAATTCACATCTACGAAATTAAGGCTGTGTCATCTACTGCAATTAAAGCCTATAACATTTACGACGAACATTATATTTTTGAAAGTGAAAGAATGAATTATTACGCAATTTATTTCACCACCCACGTGATTGGACTATTCTACACCATGTTTGAGACCGTCATCATGGGCTAATACCATCACGGTATGAGGGTGATGTTTCTATGGGAACCAGCATGATGGTGGAACTTCCAGAACAGCGAACGAGAAGGAAGGAACCCAGGATGCCATTTCCAGGCATATCCAGTACATCCACGAAGTTGTCGACAGGGACAGATCGAACCCTGGTCTTTGGAGGAGTCCAGATGGGAATCCTGATGAGGATGATACCGTTCCAGAGAGCCAGAGATGATTTTGTACAACCCTTGATGTTGAATAGAGGGCTGAGTGAGAGCTTCTCCATTTCGTGAGTTTTTGGACACCCCTTTCTTGTTCTAGTTTCTGGTGGTATAGTAGGTTTAATGTAGTTTGTGAACCAACCGAACTCAGTGTCAGCCATTTTTATAGGTAGGGAATGTAACTAGTTTAATTAGATGTCATTTATTTCAGTTAGAGTGAGACACCTTTGGGTCAGACATTTTGGTCAGCCCTGGTGCAGCCTGATGAACGTCGTAGAACGTCAATGCCTATCTTTTGCTGAACGTGACCGTAGTCATTTGAGGCTACTTTGATCAACCCTATTTGGGGTGATTTTTCAAGTCTTTGCTGACTTTAGTTATGGCAATCAGATGCCATAGTTATTAGTTAACTGCATTCTTTGCAGCCATTCTTTGTTACACCCCTGACTGTCGTTAGAACAGTCGTATCAGTTAGGTAGTCGACTGTAATTACCAGTTTTGTAACTGCATTATATTTCATTTTGAATAAGCTCAGAAGCTATTCTTGGTCAAGTGTGAACCTAATAAGTAGAAGGAATGTTCCGTTGTCTAGCATCGAACCCAGTTCCCAAAGTATCATTAAGCAGATCCAGAGTGTGGAATCTGCGCCACAATTATTATTTTGTTAGTGTCATGTGAAGACACGCATTTACTTGATGTTGTACAAGCAACTTCTGAATTATACTTTTGAGAGCAAAGAGCTCCAGTAATAGTAACACTACTATCATTTAGACGTCTTTGGTTTGGAAGACGGAATTGTATCATTGTATTTAGATTTATAGCGTGTTTTCTATACACGTATTTTTCGAGGTTTATAACCTATGGTAAAGTTTTTTATGAAGAGGCCAGATGTATAGTTTTATTTTGTTTAAATCGCCGGCCTTGATAGTCAATGTGTTGTGTCAGTGGAGCGCAGGAATGTTGAAGCCTGCCAGCGACACAAAACTGGTTTTTGTAACCCAGTGCCCTTGAAAGCACGCCTGGTATATTGTGAGACAGAACTACTATGACAAGACACAGAATACTGGTTGTATTCGTTTTTCCTTTCATTGCAACTTAGCTTTTGGAACTCAGTGTCCATTCCTGTATCTGATCACATGTTTTATAGATTGTTTTTTGTTAGTTAAACGCACTGTTGCGTGTACCGTCGTTTGACGTGTACAGTTATGTAAGGTTTTCTATAGTACGTTGTAGGCTACCCTGTTATAGCAGGAAGTTATTGTATGAAGGTATTTTGTGTATGCCTTGTCCGGGATTGATCCCGTGGACCAGATGTTATTGGAGGGTAACTGTAGTGTGCAGGCCCGTCCCAGAGTTATTGAACGCGAGCTTTGCGCCGCTGGTAACTTGTGTTATTGTGTGTCCGAGTTGTTATTGCTCGTTGATTATATTCCGACTTTTGAGTCGAGGCTTTTTGGTGGAGAATGATCTCAGTGGAGACACTCCGTGCCCAGGCTATTGCCAATATTATTCGCCATAAACCAACGATAAACCTAAACCGACATCTTAATAATAAAACGCATAATTTTGGTAAAACAAAAGCTAACTAACGAATTCTTTCTGTCTAACTTTGTTCTTTTGCATTTTGAACCTGTTGACATAGCCGTGCAGATGAAGGTGTATTTTCCTTTTGAGGAAATGACTAGGACAGCTGACACTATTGTAGCGACCTGAAGCATGCACGAACCTTGAGTTCGTAGCTTGTGGAGCGCAGGCCATGAGATGTTAGACGTAGTCTTTACTACGCAGTCGTCACCGTAACCACACACTTTAGATGACTATGGATTACAAAGAGTAAACCAAGGTGCAGGCAGGCATTTTAATAAAACCAGTGTCTATTTCATTACTTATTTATGATGTACAAGTGTATAAATCCTACATGTTACCTTATTGTGTGCTGTTAGCACGTAGTTTCTAAGGATATTTTTTTTTAATGGCTGTACACTTAGCTTTTGAATGTAATTGTTTTCTGTTACGGACGTCATCGCCGTAAATTTTGTCATTAATTGATAGGACTTAGCTAGATGAATTAACGTTAAATGTAAATGTTGAGATGGTATCATCCTAACTTAGATTTGTTTTGCTACCCTGTTAAATGTAAATTCAGATATTAGCTTGATCTTGCAACTTGAACTAGGGACTTGCGTCGTACCATTTTCCCAGTGTTGCTGTTGTTGCTTTGTTATTGTGAGATAGATCTTTCGCGAGAGTTTTCCGTAACTTCTCAGGTAGGGACCTGCTCTTTATTTTTGTTTGTTTATTAGCTTGCGGACTAGCTGATTGTAACCCTCCGAACTAGGCTAGGGGCTTGTGAATTTTATCAATAAATTTTCACGGTGTTTTACATAAGTCTGGATGTTTATTTTCTCAGTCTAGTTTTTAAGGTGAACCTTTCCTTAGGCAGTCTATGACCATCGTCACCATGTACCACGATCCCTGTGGATTATGGACTCTCGTGCCGCTTTAGCCTATTTGGAAGTTCACCTGATCCTCACGGCAATTTTTTTGTTTATGCCCGACGGGTGAGATGTTAGGGAAGTCATTGCGGTTGTTGGCTATCCTGGCAGCTCCACCGACGGTCGCATAAAATGGCGCCCAACTCATGTGCCGACGTTAACGTGGTGACCCTCAGTTCCATGTTATTTTGGAGGATCTTAATGTTGATTAATGGTAAATTGACAGGACTGGGACGAACTTAGAAAGTCGTACTGCAGATCAATTGACCGCATGGCATTCATATTTGATAGAAGTCCATGGGGTGAGGCTTTAGTGTTAGATAAATGAAGGATAGGTTTTTCTTTGATGATGCCTCATCCTGAGTAAATGTAATACTTTGCTTTGCTCGCCGTTGTCTTTGTAAATGTAGAAGCACTTAGTTTGCATACTCCAGCTGTACTCGTGATATTTATATAAATGAAACAAGCTTTATACCACCAAGTAACTAATCATAGCTGTAAGAGTCAGTAGAGATGATCCCTCACTTTCTCATATATATTTCTTGTCAATGGATGAGGAAACTATTCGTCGTGTGTTTGGAGAGATGATGGCAGGTGTGAATGCTAACCTCCAGCAGATTACTGCTGAATTAGGTACAGTAAGGACTGATTTAGGTGATGTAAGAGGTGACTTAGGTCAGAATACTCAAGCTGTCAATAATGTTAGTGGTCATGTGGATCAAGTAAGACTAGATTTAGAGGTTAACACCCAGTCAGTTAACAATGTTAGTGCTGATTTAACTCAAGTCAGGGCCGACATGGACGCATATAGAGTCGAAGCTAGAAATGATCTTACGGCAGGTTTAGCAGCTGTTAGGGTTGATGTCATACGACACCATCAGGAGGCTAACCAGCGCGTAGATTGCTTAACCGACCAGATGAATAGAGCTAGGGAGGATGTGCAAACCCGATTGGAGGAGCACACAGCTCAAATTCAAACAACAATAAATAGAGTCCAGATAGATATGAGAGCCGACCTGGAGCACACTCGGGAAGAATTTGGGACTCGATTGAATCACGTCAAGGGATTTATGGACAATGTGAAAAAGGACATGGCAACCATGAACATTGGATTAATCTTGATGAGAGGTGCTGCCAATGCTGTTAATAACAACGTAAAGACGATCGTTGATGGCATGATGGAAGTCAAAGACGAACTCAACACCAACAGGAGAAACATTACTGAGTTGACAGGAACCGTAGCAAGCCTACGTGAAACAGTTGATGTTCATCGTGAGGAACACAAAATCGATCTCATGTTATTGAGGGGTGACCTCAACGAACACAAAACCACAGTGGAGGCTAAGGTAGCCGAGGTCAGAGACGATGTCGGAAAGATCCAAGATAACGTGTCGAGAGGTGAAGGAGAGATCGATTCCTTACAAAAACGATTTGAGGAAGTCGCGGTAACCGAGAGGTTAGACCTCAGCTATAACCTCAGGACGGCCATACGCGAAGTAGACACGAACCTCAAGGGAAAAGTCGATAGGATCGAGCTACAACTGAACGACTTAGGCAATAAAGTCGCAGCCAGAACTATCCCAGGACTTGAAGTCATAGAAAGACGTCTTGACAGACTTGAGACGCTTCCTAGAGAGAGACACTTACACTCACAGATGGGAGAATCCCAGGAAACACCCATATCTCAATCCGCAGGAATGATGCCTACCCATTTCCAACCCAGCGCACCTATAGAACCGCAACCATCCCAATTCACTGGTTCAGCGCAAAGTCAGACTTTGAACTTTGACGCCCACCCGTTTCAACCAGCACCCAATCGACTTATTCATGAGACTAACACACCTACGCATAACTACATGCAGAATACATTTAGACCCGCACATACGCAGGGAAATGTCACTATAATTCGTTCGAGAGAGGAGCAACCAGCTCGCTTCTCAGGAACTGGAAGTGGTGTTACTTCAGTTGAATTCCTAGCCAACGTCGAATGCTACTTGAGAGACACTATGGTAACTCCGGAGAGGGAACTCAGAGTTATAGAGCGTTTGCTAGAGGGGGAAGCCAGCACCTGGTTTAGAACATTCAGATATTCGTTTACAGGCTACCAGGACTTTAAAGAAGCTTTATTAAGAACGTATTGGTCGAGCGACATCCAGCAGAGCATCCGAACTGAGATGTATACTCGCAGGTACAGCTCTAATACTCCTACACGTTATGCGAATTACTTCGCGATACAGCTTGCGAAGCTTCGTTGTCTTCATCCCCCGTTGTCTGAACAAGATTTAGTGAACACCATCGTTTGGCAGTACCCTGCAGACGTGCAACGTGTGTTGATTGCTGCAGGGGCATCCACTTTCCAGCAGTGACCAAATCCTGCGAAGGTTGGATGCGAACACGGAACAGTTCCCGACACACCGTCAGCAGAAGACTGACAGGCGCGAGGAGAGACATATCAACCTGACTACTGTCGATAAAGTGAGCCAGACGCCACAACAGACGCAAACCCAAGAGAGTTCTGGGCAACGCGATAACAACTACAACTATAGCAGGAGAGAATGGAACAACACTCCATATGCTCGAGATCAGCGAGATGACCGTCGAAGTCATTGGAACCGGCGATTCGACCGAGGGACGAACGACAACCGACGTCATGAAAACGACCGCCGAGGGAATAATGGTAGAAATCCACAGCACGGAAGTATCCGTAGGGACTATCGATATAGTAGAGGATATGACAGAAATCGAGACCCTAGATACCAGGCAGATAGTGATTGGATAGGAAGAGCACGGGAGAGCCGTGAGTACCTTCAACAACTCAGAGAACTGCAAATCCGAGAAGAGGGAGAACAGAACCCGACTTCGAGGGAAAATAGAAATTCGGCGCAGGAGACGGAGCAAAACCAGCCCAGTACTTCTCGCCAGGACAGAAAAAAAACGCCGAAAAATCAATAGACTCTTGTTCGGTTGAGCACCGAGTAACTGCCACCATATTACTCTGGGAGCCAATCCAAGAAGACTTGTTGGACGAACGACGAACGACGAACCACAACTATGAATCGACGCGTCTACCCAAGATTGTAGCCACCTTGAATGGATGCAACGTAGTCATTCTCATTGATACTGGGGCAATGATTAGTGTTATTTCCGCCGATTGCCATGTCAGACTGAAAGCAAACTCTGAGGTGACAGAGCTGCCAGTTTCAGCTGTAAGAGTCAGAGGATTCATACCTGACCGCGTTGTGACGTGCAAAATCCAGATTCTATGTACTCTGAAGATTTCGAGCCACGTGTACTTGCACGAATTTCTTGTAATGAAGGGCTTGCATCATGATGCCATATTAGGTGCAGACTTCATTAGAAAATATGATGGAATCATTGACATGGGACGTAATACGGTAGAGTTGAAGCCGAAAGAACCCATTCAGATGAACTTAATTGAAGAAGAACCGGAATTCCTATCCGAAGTCGACGCTGTCGAAGAATTAAATGGCAAGGAAATTGAGGAGACACTAGATGCCGACGAAGAGGCAGAATCATTATCAGCACCCATACGAGAGAACCTTGATGCAATATTGAACGAATACAGGGACATATTCGACACCACACCTGGTGAGATATTGGACTACGAGTACGATCTTGTGCTACTGGATGATTCCCCATTCCAGAAGAAGATCTATCCTATTGCCGAGAAACATCGCGAAGAAGCTGCTAAAAAGATCCATGAGATGGAAGCAGCAGGCACAATCAAGAAGTCACCGACTCCTTTCTTGAATCCTATAACACCTGTGGTTAAGGTGGATGGAAGCTTGAGACTTTGTCTCGACGCAAGAGCCTTAAATGAACGCCTAGCTCCTGAGCACGACAGACCGCCCAAGATTAGGGACATTCTCAGGAAGTTCAAGGGAAAGAGAATATTTTCATCATTGGACTTGGTGCAGTCTTATTACCATGTCAGATTATCTGAGCATACTCAGAAATATACTGGATTTCTATTTGATCAGACCACTTATGTCTTTCGAAAACTACCCTTTGGATTGAAAAATGCCGGAGCTGCATTAATCAGAGCACTTGATGCCAAGCTGACTCCTGAAGTGAAGCAGAAGTTGATATGTTACGTGGATGACATCATCATAGCTTCGGAAACAGAGGAAGAGCATTTAAAGACATTACGCCTTGTTTTTGAGAATCTTCGACAGGCTAACTTTAAGGTAAAATTTGACAAGTGTCGATTCTTCCAGAAAGAAGTGAAATTTGTGGGACACATAATCAATGGAGAAGGATACAGACCGAATCCGGCAAAGATCAGAACTGTTGCTGCATTTCCAACGCCAACCCGTGTGAAACACGTGAGACAATTCTTAGGAATTCTCCAATTATTTGCTGCTCATTGTGAGAAGTATTCCGAGACTGTCGCACCACTGCAAGATTTACTGAAGAAGAACTGCAAATGGACCTGGAATGATGAATGCGAGATAGCTTTCAGGAAAGCTAAACAGATGCTAGTTGACTCAATTCAGCTAGAATATCCAGATTATTCCCGGAATTTTATTCTAGAAACTGATGCATCTGCAATTGGAATAGGAGCCATTCTACTGCGGGAGGATGATGAGAAGAAACGTCATTACATCGCTTTCTTAAGTCGACGTTTGAGAGCACATGAATCTCATTACTTCACCACTGAGATTGAAGCACTTGCAATTGTCTACGCACTTGAGTACTGGCAGAAACTTTTGTTACTCCAGAGGATTATTGTGAGGACCGATCACCATGCGTTAACCTTCATATTACGAACAAGACTGGCAAGCGACAGGATCACACGTCGGACGCTGTTTCTCCAACAGTTTGATTTGGAAATAGTTTATCGACCAGGCAGAGAGAATGTGTTGGCCGACATTCTCAGCCGGAATCCTGAAGCTACTGTTAATGCCATAGACATCGAGGGAGAATGCGAGGAACACCTTCGCCGACTTCGTCATCTACCTGAAGGACAACGATGTGAGGAGGAACTCAGGCATATTATCCGTTTCCTAGAACGAAGAATGGATCCACAGGATGCTCATTATGCGAGGATTGCTGCTGTTGCAGATGATTATTTGATTTATCATCGTGTCTTGTACAATTTTGTAGACGAGGACCACACTCAACTGCGTGCAGTTATTCCTAGGAGATACCAAGAATCTGTTATTCTTATGGTTCATCTATCCATTGGACATGGTGGAACAGACAAGACCATTGCAACCATCAAGGAATCCTTTACATGGAAAGGGTTAGGAGCCACCGTTAGACAGTGTTTACGTGCTTGCGACGCATGCCAGCGGAACAAGTACACGTCACATTTGTTGAAAGAACAACCTAGACCAATACTCCAAACTCAACCTAGAGAGTTATATGCACAGGACCTGTATGGCCCTATACCTAAAGCTCGTCGTGGGAACCGCTACATCATTGTAACTATTGATGTGTTCACGAAATATACGATGCTTCATCCGATTCAGAAAGCCACTGCACATCAGATTATTCAGAGGATTAGACGACAAGTGATACCGGAGGCAGGAAAACCACAATTCCTGTTGACTGATCACGGATCACAGTACACCTCCGCAGAATTTGCCAATGCTATGAATGAGCTGGAAATAGGTCATGTTTTATCATCTATTCGCCATCCAGAGAGCAACCCAGCAGAATGCGTGATGTCTATTATCGCAAAATTTTGTCGATTATATTGTCAAGAAGAACACTGGCGATGGACTGAAGTCCTAGTTATAATGACAAAATGTATTAATTCAACAGTCCATGAAAGCACTGGTCAAATACCTATGGGTTTGCATTTGAACCAGATGCCGCTGAGAATATGGGATTGTGTGTTAGTAAATCCACCTAGTTTACAACCATCACATGCCAGCAGACTTTTAGCTGCAAGGGACACTATGGACAGACAAGCTGCCAAGCGCTTGAGAAGAACTAGACGCCAGAGATTCAGGGAACCACTAGTAGAAGGAGACCTTATCCTTATAAGGAGACCCGGAATTTCAAGTCCTATAGACCGCATATATGGGAAATTTCTGTCTTTATATTATGGCCCTAGTCGTGTCAGACAGCCTTTGAACAATGGAAGTTATGTAATTGAAGACATTAGGACAGGAGAGCGTATTGGAACCTTCAATGCAGCTAATCTAAGAAAATATCACTCATGAATGAATTTCAAGGCAAATAAAAATGTCATCCCAACATTTTATTTGAAACGACGGAGAGGCAGATGAACCCGCTGAGCTAAGTTTCATGTGATATTTTTTATAACAGCACTTTTATGATGGGATGTCGTACTTTTGAACACACCCAGAAAGCCACGTGGAGCTGAGAGATCACGCTATACTCTTTGAAGTAGCGGTGAATCGCACTTTTGACTTTGGTGAAATCTACTAATTATTTATCTGAGGTCTTATTAATTAATTTTATCTTTCCACAAGACTCGGAATATTCCATTTCGTCATGCTGCATTATTAAAACATTTTGGAGAATGTTATTTTCGCTTAAGGTAAGGTAATACCCTTGCAGATACGCAAACAGGAACGTAAGTAGTCGCTCAACGACTTCGTTTTGACGACCTACTTCTTAGAGACACTCAGTGCCTTGCACTACGTCTGGAGAATCCGCCCTGTGTAGGCGTGAAATTGTATCTGTCCTACGAGACATAGAAAATATCCGCTGTTGAGCGTTGAAAGTGATTATCAGGTGCCATCGAGCACGCGAATACTACAATTCACTGGTGTTTAAGCACAGTGAGCCAAAGAAGAATTTTGGGAAATAATAATTGGCAAGTATAGTGAATTGCATAACATTACCGGAACACCACATTTTTGTACCCACGTGTTTGTGGAGGGCCAAGTGCCTAGTGGAAAATATACAGGTAATAGTGTTACAACTATCTTGAATAAGTGTGATTATGATTGTATGATATATTTAAATTGCCAAAGTGAATTTATCATTTCAAAAACGACGCACATTTCACGGATGCTACGTGATATAAAAGTGGCGTCACTAACACGTGAAGAATCATAAAACAGTGTTAGCTCACATGTTAATTCACATCTACGAAATTAAGGCTGTGTCATCTACTGCAATTAAAGCCTATAACATTTACGACGAACATTATATTTTTGAAAGTGAAAGAATTAATTATTACGCAATTTATTTCACCACCCACGTGATTGGACTATTCTACACCATGTTTGAGACCGTCATCATGGGCTAATACCATCACGGTATGAGGGTGATGTTTCTATGGGAACCAGCATGATGGTGGAACTTCCAGAACAGCGAACGAGAGGGAAGGAACCCATGATGCCATTTCCAGGCATATCCAGTACATCCACGAAGTTGTCGACAGGGACAGATCGAACCCTGGTCTTTGGAGGAGTCCAGATGGGAATCCTGATGAGGATGATACCGTTCCAGAGAGCCAGAGATGATTTTGTACAACCCTTGTTGTTGAATAGAGGGCTGAGTGAGAGCTTCTCCATTTCGTGAGTTTTTGGACACCCCTTTCTTGTTCTAGTTTCTGGTGGTATAGTAGGTTTAATGTAGTTTGTGAACCAACCGAACTCAGTGTCAGCCATTTTTATAGGTAGGGAATGTAACTAGTTTAATTAGATGTCATTTATTTCAGTTAGAGTGAGGCACCTTTGGGTCAGGCATTTTGGTCAGCCCTGGTGCAGCCTGATGAACGTCGTAGAACGTCAATGCCTATCTTTTGCTGAACGTGACCGTAGTCATTTGAGGCTACTTTGTTCAACCCTATTTGGGGTGATTTTTCAAGTCTTTGCTGACTTTAGTTATGGCAATCAGATGCCATAGTTATTAGTTAACTGCATTCTTTGCAGCCATTCTTTGTTTCACCCCTGACTGTCGTTAGAACAGTCGTATCAGTTAGGTAGTCGACTGTAATTACCAGTTTTGTAACTGCATTATATTTCATTTTGAATAAGCTCAGAAGCTATTCTTGGTCAAGTGTGAACCTAATAAGTAGAAGGAATGTTCCGTTGTCTAGCATCGAACCCAGTTCCCAAAGTATCATTAAGCAGATCCAGAGTGTGGAATCTGCGCCACAATTATTATTTTGTCAGTGTCATGTGAAGACACGCATTTACTTGATGTTGTACAAGCAACTACTGAATTATACTTTTGAGAGCAAAGAGCTCCAGTAATAGTAACACTACTATCATTTAGACGTCTTTGGTTTGGAAGACGGAATTGTATTATTGTATTTAGATTTATAGCGTGTTTTCTATACACGTATTTTTCGAGGTTTATAACCTATGGTAAAGTTTTTTATGAAGAGGCCAGATGTATAGTTTTATTTTGTTTAAATCGCCGGCCTTGATAGTCAATGTGTTGTGTCAGTGGAGCGCAGGAATGTTGAAGCCTGCCAGCGACACAAAACTGGTTTTTGTAACCCAGTGCCCTAGAAAGCACGCCTGTTATATTGTGAGACAGAACTACTTTGACAAGAGACAGAATACTGGTTGTATTCGTTTTTCCTTTCATTGCAACTTAGCTTATGGAACTCAGTGTCCATTCCTGTATCTGATCACATGTTTTATAGATTGTTTTTTTGTTAGTTAAACGCACTGTTGCGTGTACCGTCGTTTGACGTGTACAGTTATGTAAGGTTTTCTATAGTACGTTGTAGGCTACCCTGTTATAGCAGGAAGTTATTGTATGAAGGTATTTTGTGTATGCCTTGTCCGGGATTGATCCCGTGGACCAGATGTTATTGGAGGGTAACTGTAGTGTGCAGGCCCGTCCCAGAGTTATTGAACGCGAGCTTTGCGCCACTGGTAACTTGTGTTATTGTGTGTCCGAGTTGTTATTGCTCGTTGATTATATTCCGACTTTTGAGTCGAGGCTTTTTGGTGGAGAATGATCTCAGTGGAGACACTCCGTGCCCAGGCTATTGTCAATATTATTCGCCATAAACCAACGATAAACCTAAACCGACATCTTAATAATAAAACGCATAATTTTGGTAAAACAAAAGCTAACTAACGAATTCCTTCTGTCTAACTTTGTTCTTTTGCATTTTGAACCTGTTGACATAGCCGTGCAGATGAAGGTGTATTTTCCTTTTGAGGAAATGACTAGGACAGCTGACACTATTGTAGCGACCTGAAGCATGCACGAACCTTGAGTTCGTAGCTTGTGGAGCGCAGGCCATGAGATGTTAGACGTAGTCTTTACTACGCAGTCGTCACCGTAACCACACACTTTAGATGACTATGGATTACAAAGAGTAAACCAAGGTGCAGGCAGGCATTTTAATAAAACCAGTGTCTATTTCATTACTTATTTATGATGTACAAGTGTATAAATCCTACATGTTACCTTATTGTGTGCTGTTAGCACGTAGTTTCTAAGGATATATTTTTTTTTTCATGGCTGTACACTTAGCTTTTGAATGTAATTGTTTTCTGTTACGGACGTCATCGCCGTAAATTTTGTCATTAATTGATAGGACTTAGCTAGATGAATTAACGTTAAATGTAAATGTTGAGATGGTATCATCCTAACTTAGATTTGTTTTGCTACCCTGTTAAATGTAAATTCAGATATTAGCTTGATCTTGCAACTTGAACTAGGGACTTGCGTCGTACCATTTTCCCAGTGTTGCTGTTGTTGCTTTGTTATTGTGAGATAGATCTTTCGCGAGAGTTTTCCGTAACTTCTCAGGTAGGGACCTGCTCTTTATTTTTGTTTGTTTATTAGCTTGCGGACTAGCCGATTGTAACCCTCCGAACTAGGCTAGGGGCTTGTGAATTTTATCAATAAATTTTCACGGTGTTTTACATAAGTCTGGATGTTTATTTTCTCAGTCTAGTTTTTAAGGTGAACCTTTCCTTAGGCAGTCTATGACCATCGTCACCATGTACCACGATCCCTGTGGATTATGGACTCGCGTGCCGCTTTAGCCTATTTGGAAGTTCACCTGATCCTCACGGCAATTTTTTTGTTTATGCCCGACGGGTGAGATGTTAGGGAAGTCATTGCGGTTGTTGGCTATCCTGGCAGCTCCACCGACGGTCGCATAAAATGGCGCCCAACTCATGTGCCGACGTTAACGTGGTGACCCTCAGTTCCATGTTATTTTGGAGGATCTTAATGTTGATTAATGGTAAATTGACAGGACTGGGACGAACTTAGAAAGTCGTACTGCAGATCAATTGACCGCATGGCATTCATATTTGATAGAAGTCCATGGGGTGAGGCTTTAGTGTTAGATAAATGAAGGATAGGTTTTTCTTTGATGATGCCTCATCCTGAGTAAATGTAATACTTTGCTTTGCTCGCCGTTGTCTTTGTAAATGTAGAAGCACTTAGTTTGCATACTCCAGCTGTACTCGTGATATTTATATAAATGAAACAAGCTTTATACCACCAAGTAACTAATCATAGCTGTAAGAGTCAGTAGAGATGATCCCTCACTTTCTCATATATATTTCTTGTCAATGGATGAGGAAACTATTCGTCGTGTGTTTGGAGAGATGATGGCAGGTGTGAATGCTAACCTCCAGCAGATTACTGCTGAATTAGGTACAGTAAGGACTGATTTAGATGATGTAAGAGGTGACTTAGGTCAGAATACTCAAGCTGTCAATAATGTTAGTGGTCATGTGGATCAAGTAAGACTAGATTTAGAGGTTAACACCCAGTCAGTTAACAATGTTAGTGCTGATTTAACTCAAGTCAGGGCCGACATGGACGCATATAGAGTCGAAGCTAGAAATGATCTTACGGCAGGTTTAGCAGCTGTTATGGTTGATGTCATACGACACCATCAGGAGGCTAACCAGCGCGTAGATTGCTTAACCGACCAGATGAATAGAGCTAGGGAGGATGTGCAAACCCGATTGGAGGAGCACACAGCTCAAATTCAAACAACAATAAATAGAGTCCAGATAGATATGAGAGCCGACCTGGAGCACACTCGGGAAGAATTTGGGACTCGATTGAATCACGTCAAGGGATTTATGGACAATGTGAAAAAGGACATGGCAACCATGAACATTGGATTAATCTTGATGAGAGGTGCTGCCAATGCTGTTAATAACAACGTAAAGACGATCGTTGATGGCATGATGGAAGTCAAAGACGAACTCAACACCAACAGGAGAAACATTACTGAGTTGACAGAAACCGTAGCAAGCCTACGTGAAACAGTTGATGTTCATCGTGAGGAACACAAAATCGATCTCATGTTATTGAGGGGTGACCTCAACGAACACAAAACCACAGTGGAGGCTAAGGTAGCCGAGGTCAGAGACGATGTCGGAAAGATCCAAGATAACGTGTCGAGAGGTGAAGGAGAGATCGATTCCTTACAAAAACGATTTGAGGAAGTCGCGGTAACCGAGAGGTTAGACCTCAGCTATAACCTCAGGACGGCCATACGCGAAGTAGACACGAACCTCAAGGGAAAAGTCGATAGGATCGAGCTACAACTGAACGACTTAGGCAATAAAGTCGCAGCCAGAACTATCCCAGGACTTGAAGTCATAGAAAGACGTCTTGACAGACTTGAGACGCTTCCTAGAGAGAGACACTTACACTCACAGATGGGAGAATCCCAGGAAACACCCGTATCTCAATCCGCAGGAATGATGCCTACCCATTTCCAGCCCAGCGCACCTATAGAACCGCAACCATCCCAATTCACTGGTTCAGCGCAAAGTCAGACTTTGAATTTTGACGCCCACCCGTTTCACCAGCACCCAATCGACTTAGTCATGAGACTAACACACCTACGCATAACTACATGCAGAATACATTTAGACCCGCGCATACGCAGGGAAATGTCACTATAATTCGTTCGAGAGAGGAGCAACCAGCTCGCTTCTCAGGAACTGGAAGTGGTGTTACTTCAGTTGAATTCCTAGCCAACGTCGAATGCTACTTGAGAGACACTATGGTAACTCCGGAGAGGGAACTCAGAGTTATAGAGCGTTTGCTAGAGGGGCAAGCCAGCACCTGGTTTAGAGCATTCAGATATTCGTTTACAGGCTACCAGGACTTTAAAGAAGCTTTATTAAGAACGTATTGGTCGAGCGACATCCAGCAGAGCATCCGAACTGAGATGTATACTCGCAGGTACAGCTCTAATACTCCTACACGTTATGCGAATTACTTCGCGATACAGCTTGCGAAGCTTCTTTGTCTTCATCCCCCGTTGTCTGAACAAGATTTAGTGAACACCATCGTTTGGCAGTACCCTGCAGACGTGCAACGTGTGTTGATTGCTGCAGGGGCATCCACTTTCCAGCAGTGTGACCAAATCCTGCGAAGGTTGGATGCGAACACGGAACAGTTCCCGACACACCGTCAGCAGAAGACTGACAGGCGCGAGGAGAGACATATCAACCTGACTACTGTCGATAAAGTGAGCCAGACGCCACAACAGACGCAAACCCAAGAGAGTTCTGGGCAACGCGATAACAACTACAACTATAGCAGGAGAGAATGGAACAACACTCCATATGCTCGAGATCAGCGAGATGACCGTCGAAGTCATTGGAACCGGCGATTCGACCGAGGGACGAACGACAACCGACGTCATGAAAACGACCGCCGAGGGAATAATGGTAGAAATCCACAGCACGGAAGTATCCGTAGGGACTATCGATATAGTAGAGGATATGACAGAAATCGAGACCCTAGATACCAGGCAGATAGTGATTGGATAGGAAGAGCACGGGAGAGCCGTGAGTACCTTCAACAACTCAGAGAACTGCAAATCCGAGAAGAGGGAGAACAGAACCCGACTTCGAGGGAAAATAGAAATTCGGCGCAGGAGACGGAGCAAAACCAGCCCAGTACTTCTCGCCAGGACAGAAAAAAAACGCCGAAAAATCAATAGACTCTTGTTCGGTTGAGCACCGAGTAACTGCCACCATATTACTCTGGGAGCCAATCCAAGAAGACTTGTTGGACGAACGACGAACGACGAACCACAACTATGAATCGACGCGTCTACCCAAGATTGTAGCCACCTTGAATGGATGCAACGTAGTCATTCTCATTGATACTGGGGCAATGATTAGTGTTATTTCCGCCGATTGCCATGCCAGACTGAAAGCAAACTCTGAGGTGACAGAGCTGCCAGTTTCAGCTGTAAGAGTCAGAGGATTCATACCTGACCGCGTTGTGACGTGCAAAATCCAGATTCTATGTACTCTGAAGATTTCGAGCCACGTGTACTTGCACGAATTTCTTGTAATGAAGGGCTTGCATCATGATGCCATATTAGGTGCAGACTTCATTAGAAAATATGATGGAATCATTGACATGGGACGTAATACTTTAGAGTTGAAGCCGAAAGAACCCATTCAGATGAACTTAATTGAAGAAGAACCGGAATTCCTATCCGAAGTCGACGTTGTCGAAGAATTAAATGGCAAGGAAATTGAGGAGACACTAGATGCCGACGAAGAGGCAGAATCATTATCAGCACCCATACGAGAGAACCTTGATGCAATATTGAACGAATACAGGGACATATTCGACACCACACCTGGTGAGATATTGGACTACGAGTACGATCTTGTGCTACTGGATGATTCCCCATTCCAGAAGAAGATCTATCCTATTGCCGAGAAACATCGCGAAGAAGCTGCTAAGAAGATCCATGAGATGGAAGCAGCAGGCACAATCAAGAAGTCACCGACTCCTTTCTTGAATCCTATAACACCTGTGGTTAAGGTGGATGGAAGCTTGAGACTTTGTCTCGACGCAAGAGCCTTAAATGAACGCCTAGCTCCTGAGCACGACAGACCGCCCAAGATTAGGGACATTCTCAGGAAGTTCAAGGGAAAGAGTATTTTCATCATTGGACTTGGTACAGTCTTATTACCATGTCAGATTATCTGAGCATACTCAGAAATATACTGGATTTCTATTTGATCAGACCACTTATGTCTTTCGAAAACTACCCTTTGGATTGAAAAATGCCGGAGCTGCATTAATCAGAGCACTTGATGCCAAGCTGACTCCTGAAGTGAAGCAGAAGTTGATATGTTACGTGGATGACATCATCATAGCTTCGGAAACAGAGGAAGAGCATTTAAAGACATTACGCCTTGTTTTTGAGAATCTTCGACAGGCTAACTTTAAGGTAAAATTTGACAAGTGTCGATTCTTCCAGAAAGAAGTGAAATTTGTGGGACACATAATCAATGGAGAAGGATACAGACCGAATCCGGCAAAGATCAGAACTGTTGCTGCATTTCCAACGCCAACCCGTGTGAACCACGTGAGACAATTCTTAGGAATTCTCCAATTATTTGCTGCTCATTGTGAGAAGTATTCCGAGACTGTCGCACCACTGCAAGATTTACTGAAGAAGAACTGCAAATGGACCTGGAATGATGAATGCGAGATAGCTTTCAGGAAAGCTAAACAGATGCTAGTTGACTCAATTCAGCTAGAATATCCAGATTATTCCCGGAATTTTATTCTAGAAACTGATGCATCTGCAATTGGAATAGGAGCCATTCTACTGCGGGAGGATGATGAGAAGAAACGTCATTACATCGCTTTCTTAAGTCGACGTTTGAGAGCACATGAATCTCATTACTTCACCACTGAGATTGAAGCACTTGCAATTGTCTACGCACTTGAGTACTGGCAGAAACTTTTGTTACTCCAGAGGATTATTGTGAGGACCGATCACCATGCGTTAACCTTCATATTACGAACAAGACTGGCAAGCGACAGGATCACACGTTGGACGCTGTTTCTCCAACAGTTTGATTTGGAAATAGTTTATCGACCAGGCAGAGAGAATGTGTTGGCCGACATTCTCAACCGGAATCCTGAAGCTACTGTTAATGCCATAGACATCGAGGGAGAATGCGAGGAACACCTTCGCCAACTTCGTCATCTACCTGAAGGACAACGATGTGAGGAGGAACTCAGGCATATTATCCGTTTCCTAGAACGAAGAATGGATCCACAGGATGCTCATTATGCGAGGATTGCTGCTGTTGCAGATGATTATTTGATTTATCATCGTGTCTTGTACAAGTTTGTAGACGAGGACCACACTCAACTGCGTGGAGTTATTCCTAGGAGATACCAAGAATCTGTTATTCTTATGGTTCATCTATCCATTGGACATGGTGGAACAGACAAGACCATTGCAACCATCAAGGAATCCTTTACATGGAAAGGGTTAGGAGCCACCGTTAGACAGTGTTTACGTGCTTGCGACGCATGCCAGCGGAACAAGTACACGTCACATTTGTTGAAAGAACAACCTAGACCAATACTCCCAACTCAACCTAGAGAGTTATATGCACAGGACCTGTATGGCCCTATACCTAAAGCTCGTCGTGGGAACCGCTACATCATTGTAACTATTGATGTGTTCACGAAATATACGATGCTTCATCCGATTCAGAAAGCCACTGCACATCAGATTATTCAGAGGATTAGACGACAAGTGATACCGGAGGCAGGAAAACCACAATTCCTGTTGACTGATCACGGATCACAGTACACCTCCGCAGAATTTGCCAATGCTATGAATGAGCTGGAAATAGGTCATGTTTTATCATCTATTCGCCATCCAGAGAGCAACCCAGCAGAATTCGTGATGTCTATTATCGCAAAATTTTGTCGATTATATTGTCAAGAAGAACACTGGCGATGGACTGAAGTCCTAGTTATAATGGCAAAATGTATTAATTCAACAGTCCATGAAAGCACTGGTCAAATACCTATGGGTTTGCATTTGAACCAGATGCCACTGAGAATATGGGATTGTGTGTTAGTAAATCCACCTAGTTTACAACCATCACATGCCAGCAGACTTTTAGCTGCAAGGGACACTATGGACAGACAAGCTGCCAAGCGCTTGAGAAGAACTAGACGCCAGAGATTCAGGGAACCACTAGTAGAAGGAGACCTTATCCTTATAAGGAGACCCGGAATTTCAAGTCCTATAGACCGCATATATGGGAATTTTCTGTCTTTATATTATGGCCCTAGTCGTGTCAGACAGCCTTTGAACAATGGAAGTTATGTAATTGAAGACATTAGGACAGCAGAGCGTATTGGAACCTTCAATGCAGCTAATCTAAAAAAATATCACTCATGAATGAATTTCAAGGCAAATAAAAATGTCATCCCAACATTTTATTTGAAACGACGGAGAGGCAGATGAACCCGCTGAGCTAAGTTTCATGTGATATTTTTTATAACAGCACTTTTATGATGGGATGTCGTACTTTTGAACACACCCAGAAAGCCACGTGGAGCTGAGAGATCACGCTATACTCTTTGAAGTAGCGGTGAATCGCACTTTTGACTTTGGTGAAATCTACTAATTATTTATCTGAGGTCTTATTAATTAATTTTATCTTTCCACAAGACTCGGAATATTCCATTTCGTCATGCTGCATTATTAAAACATTTTGGAGAATGTTATTTTCGCTTAAGGTAAGGTAATACCCTTGCAGATACGCAAACAGGAACGTAAGTAGTCGCTCAACGACTTCGTTTTGACGACCTACTTCTTAGAGACACTCAGTTCCTTGCACTACGTCTGGAGAATCCGCCCTGTGTAGGCGTGAAATTGTATCTGTCCTACGAGACGTAGAAAATATCCGCTGTTGAGCGTTGAAAGTGATTATCAGGTGCCATCGAGCACGCGAATACTACAATTCACTGGTGTTTAAGCACAGTGAGCCAAAGAAGAATTTTGGGAAATAATAATTGGCAAGTATAGTGAATTGCATAACATTACCGGAACACCACATTTTTGTACCCACGTGTTTGTGGAGGGCCAAGTGCCTAGTGGAAAATATACAGGTAATAGTGTTACAACTATCTTGAATAAGTGTGATTATGATTGTATGACATATTTAAATTGCCAAAGTGAATATATCATTTCAAAAACGACGCACATTTCACGGATGCTACGTGATATAAAAGTGGCGTCACTAACACGTGAAGAATCATAAAACAGTGTTAGCTCACATGTTAATTCACATCTACGAAATTAAGGCTGTGTCATCTACTGCAATTAAAGCCTTTAACATTTACGACGAACATTATATTTTTGAAAGTGAAAGAATGAATTATTACGCAATTTATTTCACCACCCACGTGATTGGACTATTCTACACCATGTTTGAGACCGTCATCATGGGCTAATACCATCACGGTATGAGGGTGATGTTTCTATGGGAACCAGCATGATGGTGGAACTTCCAGAACAGCGATCGAGAGGGAAGGAACCCATGATGCCATTTCCAGGCATATCCAGTACATCCACGAAGTTGTCGACAGGGACAGATCGAACCCTGGTCTTTGGAGGAGTCCACATGGGAATCCTGATGAGGATGATACCGTTCCAGAGAGCCAGAGATGATTTTGTACAACCCTTGTTGTTGAATAGAGGGCTGAGTGAGAGCTTCTCCATTTCGTGAGTTTTTGGACACCCCTTTCTTGTTCTAGTTTCTGGTGGTATAGTAGGTTTAATGTAGTTTGTGAACCAACCGAACTCAGTGTCAGCCATTTTTATAGGTAGGGAATGTAACTAGTTTAATTAGATGTCATTTATTTCAGTTAGAGTGAGACATCTTTGGGTCAGACATTTTGGTCAGCCCTGGTGCAGCCTGATGAACGTCGTAGAACGTCAATGCCTATCTTTTGCTGAACGTTGGGTAGTTTATTACCTGAGGAATAAGCCACCCACCAAGGGAAGATGATTAAGAGAAGGAAGTAGATTTGGGATTGGAAAAGAAGGATAGAAAAATAGGAGGAGAGTCCCACGAAATTAATAAGTTTAGCTTTAAACACACTTAAAGGTGGTTGCCACCGAAAATCCGCTTTCGGATACCTAAAATGAGTAAGGACTTGGTCTAAGCTGACGAGAAACACAGATAGAACTTGGGCGGTTTGCAACAGAGTGGCTTTCGTATAATCCCTCTCAAGCATATATAAAACTACTATAGGGAAGAGTGATGGTCTGGCAAGACTGAGAGGAACAAATTTACTGTATGTCTTCTCAAAGAAATTGGGTTTTTCAAAATAATTCGAAGAATGCCAATGATTTAACTCAGGTTTGGTATTTTCAATTTCCAAAATTATGGAGTTCCTGTAAGGGCGACCAAGTGTCTCTAAGAAGGAAAATGATAAAGGATTATGCCTTATGGAATAATCTTGGTAAATGAACCAATGGTTGCATTGGAAAATGGCTAAGCTTTTACTCAGCGAGGAGCCGGCTAAAAGTTTAGACAAAAGAAACACTTATCTTTGAGAAAACTGACCATAAGTTTTCGGAGAGGATCTCCACAAGCAGGTAGCTGGCGTAGCGAGCTTTACTTGCCTTACTGGCCAATTAGAATTAGCTATTAAAGCTAAAAGAATCTTTAGTGAGGTTACTGCTAAGAGTTCTTGCTCAAATGCAACGAGTGGTGAAAGCCCTATTAATGGTTTTAATAGCATCAAGTAGGGAGAGCCAAGGAGGACAGGATCTTGCTTACCCGTTGTATTAGAAAAATGAAAAAGCAAAAAAGAAACTCTTAATTTATTTAACAAATTAGAGGAAGTTGATATCTTTAACAATTAAATATGTTTCAATCTTATTAACAATTTGGGGTCGCAGACCTCCGACAACATGTAAAAATTGCTCCAGGCAAATAATAATTTTTAAGGTTTTAAACCTGGTACTAAAATCTTGGTAAGATTTTTAAAAAGGCAATGAAATGATTAAAGTTTAAACATTAAATTGAGTACAAGGAGTGTACTAAAGGAAATTTCTGAACGAATATTCTAGAGAGAATAACAACTTCGAAAATAACAATAAGGAAAACATAAAGAATAAAATAGAAGTTCCTACAACTTTTTATATTTAAACAGAATTACTTTATGAGAATTATACAAAAGAGGGCAGGTCACTTACTGTGAAACCTGAAGAAAGTGAAAAGGAAAGTTCTAGACTTCCCAAGTTTGAGCAGGAATCACTAGCCAAATGGGACAGTTTCCATTTCGTGAAACCTGAACATGACTCGCTCAAGAGTTTAAAGAAATGTTTTCCCTGATTATAGGCAAGGAACAATGTGATTTGAAACTTGTATCACACAAGCAATTATGCAGAATTTAATTAATGTTAAACTAGCAAAGTTGGAAGGGCACCTCGTGAGTGACACCTTATAGAAAGTTACAATTTTATTAATAATGGTGGTTAGTAGAAGGTTGAGGAAAGGTCATTGGGATATAGGATCAATGTTCATGGCCGTATTTAATATAACCGGACGATCGCGACGCGGTAGAAACGTGGAGCAAGCACTGATTATCACTGTAGTCTATAAAGATGGATGCAAAGTTCACTATAGAAACACTGAAGTTTATGAGAAAGAAAGTTATTGCAATTATGGAAATAACTGATTGCACTATATAGGTGAGAGTCTATTTCTTGAAAAAGTTGTGATTTACAATTAAATGCGCCATAGAATGTTCCAACGGGGGAAGAAAGTTCGCTATTGCAGTAATTTAAGGAAGATTCCTCATTTTTACTAGTATTTTCACAAGTGCGTGAACAATACTTGACGGCAAGACTCGCAGATAGAGTACAAGATCTCGAAGGTTCCAGAACGACCTTAGCAGAAAATGGGGTTGAGAAAATCCAACGGAGGAACTAGCTTTATAATTATAGACAGCGGGTATTAGATAATATCCCACGTAGCGAGAGGATTTCTCATTTGAATAGCTTAAGAAAAGCTCTTTTTTAGTAAGGTTGGCTTATACAAGCAAAAGCTCAACATGGCAAATCCCGCGAAGAATGATTGCCGCCCCACAAGTAATCTCACGCTGTCTATAAAATAAGCAATAAAAGCATGTAGATAAAATTGATGAAGATGAGGTTAAAACCTTTAAAATGGTACTTATCTTGATTTCATGTTGAAGGCGAAGTTCCGTACTACTTTGCCAACATGGCGTAGAAGAGAGTATGCCTCTTGGTTTGAGGAGGCTAGCTCGAGTGGAGCTTTGACTGATCGAGTCAACTGCCGACTGAGAAGTGAGAGCTGCTCAACGGAGCACGGAGGGACCGAGGAAAGGGAAAAGAGTGGGGGGTAGGAGACAAAAGGAGAACATATAAGCATTGCCAACTTTAAAACAAAAAAAAATGATCTCTTGCTGAGCTGGTCTTCAAAGAGTTGATAACAGTTGATACTAGCGCAGCATGGTGAGTAAAGAAGTAGACGTAGTCCTCTTGCTCAAGGAGAAAATAGCTGGCGATGATAACAGGATCTGGTGGCCAAATGGATAAGAAAGTCCTCTAGCACCAGGAAGAATTGAGGAGCTTCAGAGATTCGCTGCGAGATGACGCTAGGTGGGTCACAGAAGTTATATATCTAGAACAGACTTACGAAGACATAAGAGATATGCCCAACAAGGAGAAAACAGATGATCACTGTTGGTGTTTGACAAAGAGGAAGGAAGAAATGAACATGCAAAGAGCAATAAAAATTATATCTCAGGTACCGTGTATTAAAAGAATACACCAAACGTGACCGTAGTCATTTGAGGCTACTTTGTTCAACCCTATTTGGGGTGATTTTTCAAGTCTTTGCTGACTTTAGTTATGGCAATCAGATGCCATAGTTATTAGTTAACTGCATTCTTTGCAGCCATTCTTTGTTACACCCCTGACTGTCGTTAGAACAGTCGTATCAGTTAGGTAGTCGACTGTAATTACCAGTTTTGTAACTGCATTATATTTCATTTTGAATAAGCTCAGAAGCTATTCTTGGTCAAGTGTGAACCTAATAAGTAGAAGGAATGTTTCGTTGTCTAGCATCGAACCCAGTTCCCAAAGTATCATTAAGCAGATCCAGAGTGTGGAATCTGCGCCACAATTATTATTTTGTTAGTGTCATGTGAAGACACGCATTTACTTGATGTTGTACAAGCAACTACTGAATTATACTTTTGAGAGCAAAGAGCTCCAGTAATAGTAACACTACTATCATTTAGACGTCTTTGGTTTGGAAGACGGAATTGTATTATTGTATTTAGATTTATAGCGTGTTTTCTATACACGTATTTTTCGAGGTTTATAACCTATGGTAAAGTTTTTTATGAAGAGGCCAGATGTATAGTTTTATTTTGTTTAAATCGCCGGCCTTGATAGTCAATGTGTTGTGTCAGTGGAGCGCAGGAATGTTGAAGCCTGCCAGCGACACAAAACTGGTTTGTAACCCAGTGCCCTTGAAAGCACGCCTGTTATATTGTGAGACAGAACTACTTTGACAAGAGACAGAATACTGGTTGTATTCGTTTTTCCTTTCATTGCAACTTAGCTTATGGAACTCAGTGTCCATTCCTGTATCTGATCACATGTTTTATAGATTGTTTTTTTTAGTTAAACGCACTGTTGCGTGTACCGTCGTTTGACGTGTACAGTTATGTAAGGTTTTCTATAGTACGTTGTAGGCTACCCTGTTATAGCAGGAAGTTATTGTAAGAAGGTATTTTGTGTATGCCTTGTCCGGGATTGATCCCGTGGACCAGATGTTATTGGAGGGTAACTGTAGTGTGCAGGCCCGTCCAAGAGTTATTGAACGCGAGCTTTGCGCCGCTGGTAACTTGTGTTATTGTGTGTCCGAGTTGTTATTGCTCGTTGATTATATTCCGACTTTTGAGTCGAGGCTTTTTGGTGGAGAATGATCTCAGTGGAGACACTCCGTGCCCAGGCTATTGTCAATATTATTCGCCATAAACCAACGATAAACCTAAACCGACATCTTAATAATAAAACGCATAATTTTGGTAAAACAAAAGCTAACTAACGAATTCTTTCTGTCTAACTTTGTTCTTTTGCATTTTGAACCTGTTGACATAGCCGTGCAGATGAAGGTGTATTTTCCTTTTGAGGAAATGACTAGGACAGCTGACACTATTGTAGCGACCTGAAGCATGCACGAACCTTGAGTTCGTAGCTTGTGGAGCGCAGGCCATGAGATGTTAGACGTAGTCTTTACTACGCAGTCGTCACCGTAACCACACACTTTAGATGACTATGGATTACAAAGAGTAAACCAAGGTGCAGGCAGGCATTTTAATAAAACCAGTGTCTATTTCATTACTTATTTATGATGTACAAGTGTATAAATCCTACATGTTACCTTATTGTGTGCTGTTAGCACGTAGTTTCTAAGGATATTTTTTTTTTCATGGCTGTACACTTAGCTTTTGAATGTAATTGTTTTCTGTTACGGACGTCATCGCCGTAAATTTTGTCATTAATTGATAGGACTTAGCTAGATGAATTAACGTTAAATGTAAATGTTGAGATGGTATCATCCTAACTTAGATTTGTTTTGCTACCCTGTTAAATGTAAATTCAGATATTAGCTTGATCTTGTAACTTGAACTAGGGACTTGCGTCGTACCATTTTCCCAGTGTTGCTGCTGTTGCTTTGTTATTGTGAGATAGATCTTTCGCAAGGGTTTTCCGTAACTTCTCAGGTAGGGACCTGCTCTTTATTTTTGTTTGTTTATTAGCTTGCGGACTAGCCGATTGTAACCCTCCGAACTAGGCTAGGGGCTTGTGAATTTTATCAATAAATTTTCATGGTGTTTTACATAAGTCTGGATGTTTATTTTCTCAGTCTAGTTTTTAAGGTGAACCTTTCCTTAGGCAGTCTATGACCATCGTCACCATGTACCACGATCCCTGTGGATTATGGACTCTCGTGCCGCTTTAGCCTATTTGGAAGTTCACCTGATCCTCACGGCAATTTTTTTGTTTATGCCCGACGGGTGAGATGTTAGGGAAGTCATTGCGGTTGTTGGCTATCCTGGCAGCTCCACCGACGGTCGCAATACTATGTGTGGCGGGCATACAACACATTAAATTCGGAAGGGAGGAATACAGTACCAACCTTTACTCAAATAATGGCTGCACTCAAAGTTTTCAATTCCATTTTTTTTAATATGCGGGTTGTATTCATATATGTACGGTAAATAGCAGCAACATCCTCAGAACTCTGAGTAACCAGTGTAACAAGATCAACAGTGTTACCAAATTTGAAAAAAATGTTGAAGCCGTCTCAGATGACAAAATCAGGTACCACAAAATATGATTTTTTCTGAGCTTGAAGACTAGTTGCTTGTTACAGAGTTAGATAATGATGGCTTTGGTATCTCCCATAACATGCTACATTTCAAAGCCCGTGACCTAGTGATTAAGCTGATTAAACGCATGGTATCAGCTCTTCAGATCATAAAGCGAGCCGGGGTTGGAACTAGATTCATAAAACGAAAGGTATTGTGTCCGCTAGAGCAAACACCTCTCTGCCAGAGCAATTTCAATGATAAAATTAGAGATTTTCATTTCCATGCGATAGCAGTAGAAGAACAACAATTACCAGTGATCTGAAATTGGCAATGCAGATCAAGACCCAATAAACTTTTCGATATTCCATGTAACACCACCAACAAATAGAAGAGAGATTCTAATATTCTTGCATGTACAACTGGGTGTGAAAAATGAGTTGCATGTCATGCTAGCAATAACCGCAGCAGGAAGAAAATTCTGTAGCGGTGCATGACACATCACTCCCTCATAACTTTTCTTAAGTACAAAAACTAACCAAAATACCTATAGTAATGGTCAGGAAAAAATCTGGAGATTATGTATCTGTCTTGAACCCACCCACCATCCCAAATATGATCACGGCTTATATAGATAAAATTCCTGCTGTGTCCGCCATTTTTGCCATTAATTACGCACTAGTAAGGTATTGCCAACCCCGCACTTACTGTACTACTTTGTATATGCGCGGTACCGCGAAACAAAATAAACTGAGTTCACTTGACAGTTTGAACCAGTTCGCACTGGATTGTACAAGTTGTCATTACTATAAGTGATTTTAATCTGCCTTGATTGAAAGGAGTGTTTCTTGTGTTGTTTTCTCCACATTGAATGTGTTTATTTTCCCACCGTAATTCATGTTCTTTCAATAATAATTTTCATCCAAACCAATACTGTTTTACAAACAAAAAAAACCTAACCTGATGTTTATGCCCCAGACGCCCCTTGCTTGTAGTGCAATCAGTAATATTCATCCAGTCATCCATCTAACCAAGTAGTGACCTCTGATTTCATCCAGACTAATGGTTTCGTCCAGACAGGCTTCTGACCAAGTAGCGACCAATGGTTTAGTCAGACACCCATTTTAGTTAACCAGTATTCTTCGTCCAGACCGTCGCCAAACCTCGCTACAGGGGATTGCGGTAAAGTGAAGTTGGCACCATTGCCTCATTCAAGCATTATTTACAAATACAAATAATGCACAAAAGCCCAATTATTTCTTTTCTCACATAATTACAACGGTACGTGTGTCGTCTGGTGTATTTTGAATCGGACATGTTGGTAACTACTGATGTCAATGTGTGCACCTCGTGAGCGCTCGCTGCGGCAGTTTCACATACTGAATACGTTGATGAACATGGCTGTGATTGTTTTAACAATAAATAGAAACATATTTGCATGATTAAGCACATATATCCAGTGCAGTCGATGCGGAAGGGATCAAGATTAATAGTTACAATTGATAATGTCCCCCGAAAAGATCAAATAAGGTATGAAAATTATATATTGTCGAAATGGAAGCGAAAAGGAAAAGAGTGACATGTCTTGTACAATTAATGAAAATTCCCACCAATACCTTATTTCCAAATAGAATACGAAGCCCAAAGTAGTTTTTCAAAGGCATTCATGTACAGGTTCAAGAGCAAGAATGAATACAGCTCTAGTCCAGCACTGGGCCTGTGGGGATTGGCAATGCTAGTGTGGGACCATTTCTGCGGTTACTTGGTAGAAGACTCCAAAAAATGAAAACCGATCTGGTTGTAATGCTTGGTAGACTCTTCTTGAAGACTGGCATTGCAAATGCGTTGGGACGGAAGTCAAGAGGATGCAATTTGGGATGATGACCAGAATGATGGAAGAGAGTAGTAGCTCTGAGATTGGCAGCAGTGACAATGAATAGGTAAGTATGCCAGTTGTCTAGTTCCAATAAAGCAAATTTTTCATCTTTTCGTTAATACAGTCCTTCCCACACAAATCCCTGCATATATAATGCACCGAAAATTAACAAACTTAATTTTAGTCAAAAATGAGCGAGTAAAATGCAAGTAAATACAGTAGGCTTTTTCTCGGCATTGTTGAATGAACTTGCAGAATGGGATGTTCAGGTTTTCATGTCCAGGTAATGAACCGCACCAAATTCGTTAGCTATTAAGCCTTGTCTGTGGGGGTTTCGTCGAATGTACCAATTGGGCTCTGTCAGCAGACGATCGGTACACCTTGTCTTAACAGCTTCTTGGATACCGTAGAGACTACGAAGCACACGGCACTCTGAGCAAGACCTGGTCACCAACATTAAAAAAATCAAACTTCTCTCTCTTTTGCTGGCGCCTACGTTTACTTCCTGCTTTCTCTAAATTAAACCTAGCTAGCCGGATGCAGATATCCCTGTCTATCTCCTCTCCCGTTTCCAATCCTAGCATTCTTGCGATGGCATTAGTAGGCTTCCTACCAAATTGCAGCTCATTAGGGGTGCATTTCGTGCTCTCATGCAGCGTATTATTGAACCATTGTTCAATATCTCCTAGTTTGGAGAACCATGCATTATGGCGATCGCTTACATAAGTACGGAATACTCTCCCAAGATATCTCATAATTCTTTCGGACATATTTCCTTGCGGGTATCTTATAGAAGAGAAAATATGTTCGACACCCACTTCACCTAACTTGGTCTTACAGATTTTTGAGGTGAATTGGCTGCCGTGATCAGTCAATACTCTGATGGGCTTCCCGAACTCAGGTATGTATTTGTCGACCATTTGTAGGGCGCAACCCTTCCCAGTATCTCTCCTAAGGGGATACAGTTTGACAAACTTACTAAAAGAGTCAATAATCACAAATATATACTGATATCAGTACCGAGATTTGACTAAAGGCCCATACAAATCACAACATAGTAAATCCCGCGGTTTTACAGTGATTACCGCCTGACGAGGTCCCTGCAAATATATCGTCGGGGCTTTACAACGTTGACAAGAATCACAACTCGCAAGAACTTTCCTGATATTCCTTCCCATGTTATGCCAAATAAAATGCTGCTGAACAGCGAAAAGAACTTTAGCCGCTCCAAAGTGCCCTAAAGCTTTATGGTGATACCAGATCATGGCCTCCTGCAAAGAACTAGGTACGCATACTTTCCACTCACCTAGGTGTTATAACCTCGCCAATGAGCCGCACTCTAGCTTATAGGTGAACTTACCCACCCGAAGTCTAACTCCAGCCACCTTCTCCCTCAACTCCCCCAAGATCTGAGCCATGCTTTCGTCTTTCTCTTGCTCTGCCAACATATTCCGGAGCTTACCAATCTCCTCCACACAATATGTCGTCTTCGTGACACATAAAACAACACCCTGTTGAATGTTCACCACCCGGTGATCATCATCACCTATGTCCCTGCTTAGGAAGTCAGCCACGATATTTTCCTTACCCTTGATGTGTGTAACCTCTAGATCGTACTCACTAATTGCCAAGATCCATCTCGACATCCTGTTCGAGTTCAACTTACACGACCCCATAAATACCAGAGCATTATGGTCTGTGAGCACCTTAAGCTTGCTCCCCAAAATATAGCTCCGAAACTTACCAAGCGAGTACACAATAGCTAACAACTCTATCTCCGTGATAGTATAACGCTTCTCAGCCATACTCAAACCCCTACTATCTAATGAGACTATTCCTAAATTTCCTTCGTCATCATACTGGCACAGCACCCCTGAAATCCCTAACATACTGGCATCAGTCATAAGGACGTAAGGACAATCTAATCTAGGGTATTTCAGTATAACTGAATCCACGAAACCTCTCTTCAACTCAGCGAAAGCTGCCTCGTGCTCATGGTTCCACACCCATCTTGCACCCTGCTTCAACAGTTCCCTAAAAGGTTCAACCAGATTGGAATACCTAACGACAAATCTCCTAAAATAGATTTAAAAAAAACCAATATGCTTCGAAGTTGCTTGGCGTTACGTGGTGTAGCGGAGTTGTTTATTTTCTCTAAACGCGATTGTTCAGGAAAAATCCCTTGAGTGGTGATTGTGTGCCCTAGAAAAGTAATCTGTTGTGTTGCAAACGAAGACTTACTAAGTTTTACTGTAAAACCCCCCTCCCTTAACTTTCTCAAAACTATGTCCAAGTGTCTTATGTGATCCTCTTTAGTGTGAGATGCAATAATAAGATCGTCAATGTACATTGTAACAAAATCATGTGTGTCCCTCCCTAATACTAAATTTAAAGCCCTGATCAATGCTGAACTACTAGTTTTACATCCAAATGGCACCACACAATGCTGAAAAAGACCACTCTTATAACTGGAAGCCGTTAACTTCCTATCTTCCATTCCTAAAGGGACTTGCCAAAAGCTGGCGCTCAGATCCATGGTTGAAAACCACTTCCTACCAGTAAATTTTTGAACTAGGTCTTCAATGCATTCAGGCCTCTGCGTGTCTGCTGCCAATCTCAAATTCAATTGACGAGCGTCAGTACATAATCTAACTGAACCATCACTCTTACCAACAACAAGTGGGTTAGAATACATACTAATGGAAGGCTCTATAATACCCTGGTCTAACATACGGTTAATCTCATCCTCCACGGCGACAGCATAGCTGAAAGGAATGGCATATCTGGGTCCTGAAAAAGGTGAACTATCCACTAGTTCGAATTGATGGGTGTATACGTGCGTTAATCCAGACTTATCACTAAATACCTCTTTGTTACTCAGTAACACTTCCAATAAATCTTCCTTACTCTCATCACACAACTTACTTTTGTCCACGGCTTCCCAAAGTAGATCACCTCGATGTTCCTCTACCGAAATATGGCACACAGCCTCCAGCTGTACCTCCTCGTCAGATACCCCTACTGACATCCCCTCCAACCCCTTAGTGATACCCACACCATCCATCTCCTGAACTAATTCACACCTCAACTTAATTCCCTGACCACTAATGCCTTGCTCCAGACATAAAACTCCGTTAACAAAATCCATAACAACCTTATGCTTATTCAACCAGTCATTACCAAGCACCACCTCATAAATTAAATTGGGAATGACCAGACAACACTGATTACTTACTTTACCTTCTAACTTAATAGGCAACAATATCTGCTTACTGACCTTCTGGCTTTTACTTCCTACAGCAGTAATAATATGTAAGGTCTTAACAGGTATCTCTTCCAATTCATGACCACCCCTAATAATTTCTTCATAAGCCACCTTGCTTATGCATGACCTTTCATTCCCAGAGTCTACCAGAGCCCTCATTTCTCTCCCTAAAATATCTACTTCAATGACCGATGAAAATCCCTCGCTCTTACCTTCTACTTTTAACTCCTCTTGGTCAGATAGTAAATCCTCCTTCGTCATAGGCGTTAAACTCATCTTCTCCTCCTGAATCACACACTGTCTAACATATCCACCTTCGGGCTGTCTACCTGACCTATTTACACAACCAGCTGCGAGTTTAAATCACTCGTGCTCGCTACCTGAGATGGTTCCTGTTCCCTCCTAGATTCATTTGTTCCCTGAACTGTCCCCTCCTGTTGGTCCCTCTGGACATTTTCCCGCCTTTGGAAATTATCTCTCCTCTGATAATTATCCCCTTGTCTATTGTTATCTGCCCTCCAGTTATTGTCCTCCTCCCTCCTTCTATTCGAATTGTCACCTCTGCTAGCCTGATTAAACCTATTCCTATTCTGATTAGGTTGATGCTCATTCTGTCTATTTTCACTCTTCACTTCCGTCCTGTTCATTTGCTGAAGGCCTAGATTGTCGAAACTAGTTAATAGCTCTTCAGATTCCTCAATACTTTTCACTTTCTGCATGCAGCTAGCCTGCTGTATTCTACTGGGAAAATGTTTAAGCATCAGCCTAACAATGTCTATATCTGAGGTGACCCCATCTAAGTTTTTCCACACTAATACATGAGCTAGAAAATACTCTGTGAGGGATACCCCGTCGCGCTCCTTAAATTTTCCAAACATGAGGTTTTCCCTCTCCCTGGCTTGAATTGCTTCTCCCCAAAATTTGGCCTTAAATTTCCCTTTAAAATCTTCTAAATTCCTCATGTTTGGCCTATAGATCTCGAACCAAGATTTTACATCCCCCTTGAACGAGTGTGACAGGATTTCCATTACTGTTTCCCAATCTATTAATTCATCATGTAAATCTTTTTTAAACTTCTTTTCTACGGACTTTAAATATTCCATTGGATTGAATTGCCGTGAATTAAATTGTGCCAGACCCAGATCCCTATTGGAACAACCAAGTGACATTGCTCCTCTGTGACTCATCGGCCGGTCTCTCACCTCTCTTCTCACTTTTATTAACTCTTCCTTAAGTTTTTCATTATTTTCCGCCTATGTCACCTATTCTCCCTTAAGTCTCTCGATCTCCCCCAATTTATTTTCTACGGCTCCTACTCTATGTAAATATTCCTTAAACTCATCCCTTACGGTATTGCAAACCTCTGTACACGCTCCGCTCACTCGCTTTTCTATAAGTTCTCCGTTAACAATAATTTCTTTCCTGACTTCCCCCAGTTCCCGCTTCTGCTTTTCCTGATGACCTTCCATCCCTGCTAACCTACTTTCCACGCTTTCCTGTTTTCTGTCTATTTCCTTTCTAAGAACATCTTCTCTCTCCTCTATTTTACTACTAAGATCCTTCTCTAAGTTTTCTAACCTACTGCTCATAACTGGTTTATGCTCCTGCACTTCCTTTCTTAATTCTTCTATTTTAGTATTCGTTGCCTCTGCCAGTTTCTTCACTGCCTCATATACATACAATTTCACCGATTCCACCTGTTTCCCTATTGACTCTTTCACATCTCCTATTTCCTTACTCAACGACTCCTTCACACCTCCTATCTTCTGACCCATAGACTCTTCCTGCTGCTTCAAAGACTCTCTAACTTCACCCATCTCCTTACTCATAGACTCCATTTTCTGGTTTGCTGACTTGTAATGGTTTCCTTCTCCCTCACGTTGAGCGACAAGTGTAACGTTTTGCTAGCCCCTAACGTTGAGCGTACAATGTGGCAGTTTGGCTAGCCCACACTGTTGGGAGATAAATGTAACTGTTTACCTTTGCCTAAGCTATGTTGTTTTAATGGGCGCCAAGACCTCAATGCAATGTTGAAATCTAAATTTGTATTTAACAACGTCTAGCTCTGGCAGAACACCTTCAAGACACTATTCACTCAGATCGTGGTATGATTTGATCATTAACCCAACAAACAATTGTATCAGGAGAAGGAATTGGTCTATATCTAATGCTACCTACTGAAAGCAAAGATTGCATTGTAAAAGAAATGAATTTATTATATAAAACAAGTATAGCAAAATTAATAATAATAATAACTATAAAATTTAAATTGGAGCGTTGTGATTTGAATATTACCGATAGAAAATTACGTGAAAACGGAGTCTGATAAATTGATTTTACTCTTATTTCCAAGCTATGAAGTTACTGAAATATGAAATGTAAAACAAAGAAAAATGAGAGATTGCGTATTTCTGCGTCATTTGCGCTTACCATTGGAAATTGCCAAGGCATTTCCCTCGTACTTGCTGATGCTGTGAGCTTCCCACAGTCTCCTGGACGTCGTCATCTCCGTCGGAATTTGATGATATTCTGGTAGATTAGATAATTCTATGGTCCGTACCTCGGACCCAAACACTCGTACAACCGCACTGGTTAAGTTTTGCAAAAGTTAGTCTTCAACTCCACTGAACATCGGAGCGACACGCACTTGCAACCGTACTCCGCAAGTTCTACACAGATAGTCACTAACTCCACTGAACATCGGAGCGACACGCACGCGCACCCATACTTCTCAAGTATTTCACAGATAGTCCTCGTTTCACGGCGCGTCGAACGATATATGCACCTGTTGGCTCCCCCACCACGGTACCGTCTTCCAGCTTACGTTGTCTCCCCTGATTGGCTGAGCACGCCGCCAGTTCCCCTCCTCTGCCTCATTACACTCGGCGCGCGAGAGGGAGAAGTCGTTTTCCGTCCCAACAATTCGCCTTTTCTAGACCTTGCGACCCAGCCTTGCGTAATACTTCTCGACAGGAATCAGCTTGTATTCGAAATCCCAGTGAGTCATGTCTCTCAAATACCCTAACTGACAAAACTCCGTAAAATTCCGTAATCACTTAATTTTCTATGATATTGTCGTTCGTAATAATTTGCTTGATAGCGTTTTCTAAGACATAGAAAACCTATCTGAATGCTAATAATTTTTATAAAATGCTCCGAAAATACCTTAATAATAATTATAATAAATTAATAATAATAATAAAGTAACATGAAAAATTATCTTGGCTGAACAATTTGCCGCGTAAATAAATATAGAATGGCTTCCTACTGACTTATGCCAGTTGCATAAAACCCCTCGAAAAACACGTTACATATTCGCCTCGGATCATCTGATGATTTACCGTGACGACGGTCCATTATCCGATTATCCCAGACACGTTAATAAACCCCATCCAAAATACATATTACATAAATGAAATCACCCTAAATTACAGATATATACACTCATATTTTTTCTTCACGCACTTTGCGTCAACGTTTGTTGTCACTATGGATTGCACTTTGCAACCAGTCTAATGTTTTACATATGGAATAGTGTTCCACGGATATTTCCGCCTCTCAAATTTCTCTATGTTGGAGAAATAGACATAATTAATGTGTGAGCACTATGTATTTATGATGCCATATCACACGCATTGAAGGTGTTCTGATATATTTATATCACCATAGAACTTCCTAATTTCACTGGAGGTCCCCTCCTTATGGTGACATTTAATTCCACTTATCACTGAGCACACGATCACACTATTGTGGCAGCGCCTCGTGACCATAATACTTAATCTCTCTTTAAAGTAGATTAAATTAATATTGACTTCTGAAAAAAAAACAGTAAATGCGCATTACATATAACACCAAATATTTCTGTGCCGTAATCGCCCTGTCTTGTTAAGTTCCCGTTAACCATATTCTACTTAATACTAGTTCTCAACACAGACCATTTCACCTCACACAAATAATACCATTGTACAAATTATCTTAAATTACACACTAACAAATCTTACATGGCGAGGCCGTAAACAGAAATCACGTGTGCTGATATGTATGAGTTTCATGAAGGACTGTCTCGCATTCTGATGGCCCATCTTTTATCTCGTGGACGCCTTAAGCTAACAAGCCCTATACAAGCGCTCCCCCATCTCTTGGAGATAAATGGGAACCCATCAGCGCTGCCAAAATGGCCTTGGTGCATCGAGACAATTTAGTGCTCAACAGCATCCGACAATCCCGTCATATTTCCCTGTACCTTAAAAACTCTCATTTACTTACATACTACCCCCCTGTGTGACTTCTGATACGCCTGCCTTAAGACCAGATCCTCCCACGCACCAAATACCACACTTACTCATTTGATAGGCTGGCTCGCCAGCTAAACATCCTTACTTTATGACACATACTTTCGGAGACTATGTATATTATACGTCCCGTATAATCTGTTTCCCTTACTATTCTCCAGCACATATGCTGTTTTGCCAATACGTTTGGAAACTATAAATGTTTCTGCGTCACCTGCTTCCAACCTTGCAAGTGGCTCCCTTAAATGAACGTCATCACGTTGCTCCACTAGCATATTTCTCAGTGTCTGTAACGATGCCCTGTTGCTACTGTTCACACATGCACATATTAAAATACCATCCTCTGCTTTAACCACAGGATAATCCCTACATAAATTAGTGTCCCTCGATAGCATGTCTGCAAGAATGTTATCTTTACCTTTAATATATTTTACTGTGAATTCGTATTCCTGCAGAGCAAGAATCCACCTACTAACTCTGTTAGAACTGAGTTTACAAGTCCTCATATACAGTAATGCATGGTGATCTGTGTGGATCTCAAATTTCCCCCCTACTAAATACATTCTAAATTTTCCTAAACTGAAAACAATACCTAAAAGCTCTAACTCAGTAATCGTGTATCTTTTCTCCGCTGCTGTCAGTCCTCGCGAGGCTAAAGATACAATGCACAGATTACCCTCATCATCTTTCTGACATAATACTCCAGCAATGCCTATATGTGAAGCATCTGTCATAACCACATATTCCTTACCTTTTAACGGATATTTCAGCACTACAGCTTTCTCAAAACCTTCCTTCAGCGCTCTAAAAGCCTGTTCAAGCTTGGACTCCCATCTCCACCGAGTCCCACTTTTAAGCAATTCCCTGAATGGTTCTACCAACCCTGAGTATTTAAGAACGAACCTCCTGAAAAAGTTGCAAATTCCCAGGTAAGTTTTTAACTCTTTAACATTCTGTGGCACCTCTGCGTTAAGTATCTTATTAACCATACTTTCTTCTGGTGTTACACATCTACTCGACACTCTATGACCTAAAAATGTCACTTCTGACTGACAGAATGACGACTTAGACAGCTTCAAAGTAAACCCTGCCTGATCTAACTTCTGAAAAACTATATTTAAATGACGTAGATGCTCCTCAAAACTGCGTGAACTAATTACCATATCATCTATGTAAATGGTTACAAACTCTCCTGTGTCATCCCCTAATGCGATGTTTAAAGCCCTAATTAAAGCTGCTGAACTACTCTTTAACCCATAAGGTGTTCTACAAAATTGATAAAGGTTATATTTATGACTAAAAGCTGTAAATGGTCTATCTTCGTACATAAGTGGCACTTGCCAAAAACTGGAACTCAAATCTACACAAGTGAAATACTTCTTCCCCTCAAATGTTTGCATTAATTCCTCTATTGACATAGATTTCAGCTGATCTGAACTAATTCTACTGTTAACCAAACGAGCGTCTAAACAAATACGAACAGTGCCGTCGGTCTTGGGTACCGTGATCAAAGAATTAACATATGGACTGTTAGAGTGCTCAATAATCCCATCTTCAAGCATCTGGTTAATTTGTGCCTCAACTGCACTCTGATAAGCGAAAGGTACAGGATATCTATGTCCTGTGAATACTGACCTATCAATAACGTTCAATGAATGTGTATAGCAATTGGCCATACCAATGCGATCCTCAAACACTCTCCTATTACACCATAACACATCATAGAGCCGAACACATTGTTCCACCTCTATATCTCCCTGAAATGCAGCATCACGTAACGAGTCCTCTAGACTACCGTTCGTAATCACACTGCCCACAAAACATGGAGAACCCCGCTCTACGGCTGGCGATATCTCATTTAAAGTACAAATCACACCTACAACACTACTTCTCTGAATTTGGTCATTGAACGCTACTTCTACTTCAGAATCTCCCCATTTAAATTTCAAACTCCCTACATCATAACATAAGTTACCAGACACTCTACTTAGCCACTCTGAACCCAAGATAACACTGAATACTAAATTTGGAATTACAAGACAAATCTGCTTCTCTACATGATTATTAATTTTAATGTCTACTAAAACTTGCTTAGAAATTACTTTAGACCTCTTCCCAACAGCTGTGATAACAAAAGTGCTTTTAATTGGCATCTCCTCAAAATTTACTCCAGTTCCTTTCATTTTATCATAAAATGCACTACTTATGCAACTCTTCATACAACCACTATCAATTAAAACATCTGTGTACGCCTCGGACACGTTAAATTTAACTATGGGGCTCTTACTAACCACTTCCTGAATAATACCTTCATCATTTAGTTCATGTAATAATTCATTTCTTACATTTAGGTCATAGGGTTCCTGTATAATTGTATGGACAGGGCATGCTACAGACTGAGATTCTGACCTTACTTCGCAGCCTGGTTCGCGTTTAAAGAACCGCTACAGCTGGCCGTAGTACTACTAACTACTAAACTGGTCTGGTTGTTCTGGGCTGTGTTGTCATTGTTTGGCTGTATATTACTACCACTAGGCTGTCCTCTTCCTTGACCCCTATTCTGGTTGTAATTATTGTCATTATAATTTCTCCCTTGATTTCCCCTGTAATCATTGTTTCTCCCTTGATTTCCCCTGTAATCATTGTTCCTCCCTTGATTTCCCCTGAAATCATTGTTCCTCCCTTGATACTGATTACCATAGCCATTTCCTCTGTTCTGATATAGCTGATTATTATTATTTCTATTTTGAGCGTTGGCTCCTTCGCCACCGTTCCCTTGAACTTCTTGATGCCTGGCTTCATTAGGTCTATTATTATTATTACCCTGGTTCCGATTGAAATTGTCCTCATAACCCCCTCTCCCTAGTGCATCAAATGTGCTTAACAAATTTTCTACTTGTGATATAGTCTTTACATTCTGGATACAAGCAGCCTCCTTGATCCTATAGGGAAAGTGCCTAAGTAGCAACCTTACCACATCACTTTCCTCCTTCAAGCCATCCAGATATTTACACACTAATACCTGCCCTAAAAAGTATTCGGTCATGGTGGAGCTTCCTTTAGGGTTATATTTACCACACACTACTCCCTCACGATGCTGCGACTGAATAACCTCATTCCAGAACTTTTCACAGAATTTCATTTTAAAATCATTAATATCAGTAAACTTGTCTCTGTAGACAGCAAACCAATTCCTCGTTTCCCCCACAAACACTTGTTCTAAAATTTCAACTACCTGGCACCACTCAATACTACCATTTTCCAACCTCTCCCCGAATTTATTTTCTATAGTGTTCATGAACTCCATTGGGCACCCCTGTCGATTGCTGAACTTACCCAGTTCTACCTCCCTGTGTGTGCTATTCACAAAAACTGGCCTATTCTGACTATTTTCTTGCCTGATCCTAGCTTTTAATTTTAATTCTAATTCTGCGATTTTCTCCTCAGCCTTCCTCTCAATACTGTTTACTGTTAATTTAATGTATCCTTCTGATTCTTCTACTTTATCATATAGCTTTGCTTGTTTCTCCTCAATCTTGCTAATGCTCTCTCTCTCTTAAATCATTTACTTCTGCAACTATTTGCGAGTGGACTTTCTCAATTCTACCCCCCAGCTGTTCCTTAACCTCTTTAGTTGCTACCTGAATTTTGTCAATTTCTCCCCCCAATTGCTTTTTGACCTGCTGTGTTTCCAGTTGCACTAGTTCTTTTAAATTTTCAGCCTGTGTACTGATTCTAATTTCTAACTCCTCCTGTACTTTTCCTAATTTCTTGTCTACATCTGCAATGATCTCTTTAACCTTCTCTTCCATTACTCCTCTGATTTCTCCTCTAATCTGCTCCATTTTCACACTAATTTCCTTGTTGTTCTTATCTAATTTTGCATTATTCTGTTCTAATTTTTTATTTAAAGCTTCTGTACTTTCTTTATTTTCCCTACTGTTTTGTTCTAATTTTGCATTTAAAGCTTCTGTACTTTCTTTATTTTCCCTACTGTTTTGTTCTAATTTTGCATTATTCTGTTCTAATTTTGCATTATTCTGTTCCAATTTTGCATTTAAGGCTTCTGTACTTTCTTTATTTTCCCTACTGTTTTGTTCTAATTTTGCATTATTCTGTTCTAATTTTGCATTTAAGGCATCACTACTAACTTTGTTCTGATACATGAACTCGAGAAGTAAAGTTTTTAATTCTGGTTGGCCGCCTACACTCCCTGTTTCAGTATCGGGATTTACCTCCGCTACCCCGGTACTACCATCACTTGACATACTGCTCGTATCATCACTCTCCAGTTGATGACCACTACGTAACCTCATCTGTCTTTCTTTCTCATCCCCCATAATGATATACACTGATAAAGACAAATAACCCCCAAAATACAGGCACAGAAATATATACCCTTCTCCTTCCACAAATGTTATTAGGTTTTCAGCCCCAAGTTGTCGGCGACAAATGTAATGGTTTCCTTCTCCCTCACGTTGAGCGACAAGTGTAACGTTTTGCTAGCCCCTAACGTTGAGCGTACAATGTGGCAGTTTGGCTAGCCCACACTGTTGGGAGATAAATGTAACTGTTTACCTTTGCCTAAGCTATGTTGTTTTAATGGGCGCCAAGACCTCAATGCAATGTTGAAATCTAAATTTGTATTTAACAACGTCTAGCTCTGGCAGAACACCTTCAAGACACTATTCACTCAGATCGTGGTATGATTTGATCATTAACCCAACAAACAATTGTATCAGGAGAAGGAATTGGTCTATATCTAATGCTACCTACTGAAAGCAAAGATTGCATTGTAAAAGAAATGAATTTATTATATAAAACAAGTATAGCAAAATTAATAATAATAATAACTATAAAATTTAAATTGGAGCGTTGTGATTTGAATATTACCGATAGAAAATTACGTGAAAACGGAGTCTGATAAATTGATTTTACTCTTATTTCCAAGCTATGAAGTTACTGAAATATGAAATGTAAAACAAAGAAAAATGAGAGATTGCGTATTTCTGCGTCATTTGCGCTTACCATTGGAAATTGCCAAGGCATTTCCCTCGTACTTGCTGATGCTGTGAGCTTCCCACAGTCTCCTGGACGTCGTCATCTCCGTCGGAATTTGATGATATTCTGGTAGATTAGATAATTCTATGGTCCGTACCTCGGACCCAAACACTCGTACAACCGCACTGGTTAAGTTTTGCAAAAGTTAGTCTTCAACTCCACTGAACATCGGAGCGACACGCACTTGCAACCGTACTCCGCAAGTTCTACACAGATAGTCACTAACTCCACTGAACATCGGAGCGACACGCACGCGCACCCATACTTCTCAAGTATTTCACAGATAGTCCTCGTTTCACGGCGCGTCGAACGTTATATGCACCTGTTGGCTCCCCCACCACGGTACCGTCTTCCAGCTTACGTTGTCTCCCCTGATTGGCTGAGCACGCCGCCAGTTCCACTCCTCTGCCTCATTACACTCGGCGCGCGAGAGGGAGAAGTCGTTTTCCGTCCCAACAATTCGCCTTTTCTAGACCTTGCGACCCAGCCTTGCGTAATACTTCTCGACAGGAATCAGCTTGTATTCGAAATCCCAGTGAGTCATGTCTCTCAAATACCCTAACTGACAAAACTCCGTAAAATTCCGTAATCACTTAATTTTCTATGATATTGTCGTTCGTAATAATTTGCTTGATAGCGTTTTCTAAGACATAGAAAACCTATCTGAATGCTAATAATTTTTATAAAATGCTCCGAAAATACCTTAATAATAATTATAATAAATTAATAATAATAATAAAGTAACATGAAAAATTATCTTGGCTGAACAATTTGCCGCGTAAATAAATATAGAATGGCTTCCTACTGACTTATGCCAGTTACATAAAACCCCTCGAAAAACACGTTACAGACTCTCCTTGCTGTTCAATCCCTTTCATAGATTCTTTCATACCTCCTATTTCTATGCTTAAAGACTCATTAGACTTACTTACATTTTCCATTTTCTTTCCTTGCTGTTCCATAGATTCTTTCATAGACTCTTCCATTTTATTCATAGCCGCAAGCATTTGGAGCAGACAATTGTTCACATCCCCCCCCCATTATCGTTACTTTTACTATCCCCCTGCATAGTGATCTGGCTTTGCTCGGAATTAATAGATTCACCAGGTGGTGTCAATATTAAGCCTTCACCCTTCCCGCTCTTGTCCACGTTCATCCCCAAGTTCTTATCCGCCATCTTAGCTTTAACTTTACTGATAGTTATATTTCTTAATTCTAACTTTTCCCCTGATAACATCTAATCTGCATAAAATTTGGCTAAGTTTATTGGCGTATGCGTACACGTGAATGTTATTGTTGTTGTTATATCGTACTTCGAGCTCCGCAGTTGGGCGTCAATTGTAATAGGTAGTGGTGAACCCCTGACGGTAGGTAACCCGATATCTTGCGAATCAATAATCGGATTTGGACGTGTGAGGTGTCATATAACTCCGGATGACGCCCCCATTTCCTATTGCTCATTAATTTAACCAAAATAACAAAAACTAAAAGGTGATTATACCCCCCCCCCTTGAATATTTTTGGAACCTATAATTTTAGAAAGGCATGTTAGGACTTGAATTACACGCAATGAATCTCTCTTTGAGGTAAATTGGTTATTTTTGTACAATTTTTTCAAAGGGCCTAACTGCATGGGAGGGAGCCAATTTATTTGTATAAGACGGTATCTTGCTCTAGCCACATGACTAAGGGCAAGCCTTTTGGCAATTATTTTAATGATTTGTCCCAAAAGGATATAACCAATAATGATTGATTGGTGGTGAGAGAGAGATAACTTCCCTAGGCGGGAAGAATGGCGTGAGGAATAATTGTAATGAGCAGATTTAGGCTGAAATACGGCTTTGAATTGTTAAATGAATGTAAGGTTTATACATGTGTATTCCGCCCGGTAGCCAGCGGCAGACCTGGTCTGTGTAATGCAGCCTCGCTGATTAACTTTGCTGGCCGGCCTCTGTAACACTAGGTGATAACTCTTATCTAAGGAATTCTCTGAGCCGCGTGAGAACACAGGTGTCATCATCGCCGAACCTAGCGAAACATGAACCGACCTGCACGGGTAGTGGGAACTGTGAAGGTATACCATGCCGGCTTTAACTTGCACAGTCGTGGGAAACTGTTGAAGCATATAGAGTGACGTATAAAGAAACGTTTTAAATAATATCACATTTACTGGTCTAGCGAATAGACATATACTGCCGAGCTTAGTGCTGTGATGTGAACTGAACATTGGAATAAAATCTTTTTGTTTCAGGTAAGTACTTATTATTGGTTTTCTCTCTCTCTCTGTCTTTCCGGAGTAAGTGTAGTGATCGATAATATTAATGAATGTCTGCGTTGTGATCTATATTTTCTTCTTCTCACATACTAATGTATGGTATGTGTGACACTAGGTATATAAAATAATGACAATAAGATTAGTTTTTTTCTTTGTGTCAAGTCCTTCTCGTTTCCGTGTGTATTTGTGACATATCATAGTTTATAATGGTGCCACTTAATATAAATACAATATTAATAAATGTCTGCGTTGATGTATATTTCATATTTCTAGTCTCATAGATTCGCATTTCTCGCTTATTCATTATTCTTCATTAAATATTCATCGCTTCATACTCGCTTGTATAATTGTTCGTGTTGATAAAATAGTGAATATTGATAGATTAATGGTTTTTAATGATGTAATGCTAATAAACCTTAAAAGTATTATTAACTGGTACTTATTGAATGATTTTATTTATTTGCTTACAGATATTATTGGTATACTATTAATGTTGGGACATTGCTGTACCTAGCACAGGTAGTGGCGTGATACTGTTTATTTTTTAGGTAAGTTTATTATTAATGGCTTTTGGTGTTTTAATGGTAATTGATGTTTACGTTATTGACAGATTCATATTTATTGATTGATTGTTTTAGTTAACCTGTATACTTGTCGTGTCTGAGAGAGAGAGAGAGAGAGAGAGAGAGGGAGGGAGACTATTACCCTTGAGTTAATGAGAAGGGAAATAACTGGCTTTACGAGCTAAGGTGAGACGACTTCTTTTAATAACCTGTTTGAATTTGTTTTCTGTAATATTGTTTTAAGGAATGCATGTATTAACCTGAATGTATGACGGTTTATTTTATTTATTTTTAGTTATTGGGGAAAATCTACCTTTGTTGCTGCTGAAAACTCGAGAGGTGATTAAGTGAATTTTATTCCTGGCTACCAGCTGTTTATCAAAACCTCAGGTAAGACTAACTTGAAATTATGGCATGCACTACCACTGCTGACAATAGTTTAAATTGGGAGTCCCCTGATAGTAGGGGAGTAGTACGGGTTCTAACGAGTGACACGAACCGCTCGGCTACGCTGACCATTTATGTATATTCCGTGAAACCATGGGCATGCGACATGTCGTTGGACTTGGGCTGATGTCTTCTTTCCTATCGTCGACTCGTTATATTTTTCAAAAAATGTTTGAAAAATGTTTGTTTTTGAAAATTGGCGATATTTTGAAAACCAAACATGATAGAACGTTGTGCAATAGCTTAAACGAACGGCCTCTATGTGTCTGATTGTTATAATAATGTTTATTTTTTATTTTTAGAAAAAAGTGTAATTTTGAAAAGCATGTATTTTGGAAACTAACAAGTTTACAAATAAGTTTGTTTGACATATATTAAAGGTCCCTACCCCCTCTACCCCCAAAATAAATTTCAAGTCTCTAGGATCAAAACTTGTAAGAGTAGTGGGGTGAGGAAGAGTTCTAGGCCGCCCCCTACTTTCATATAAACATTGGCGATATCTCCCGAACGCATGATGGGATTTTAACGAACGTAGCGTTGTTGGCGTTGGGATGACGTCCTCTTTGCTGAGAAAGTGTGTTGGTATTTTTTTTGGTTGAAAATTGTCGATTTTGAAATTGGTGCTATTTCGGAAACGGTGTAGATGAGAAAAGAGTTTGTTTGACGTTCATGAAAGATGGCTATGCCTTCTAGGTGGACAACAAGTTTGAAGTGTGTAGGAGAAAAAAATGATAGCCTACTTTCTGGCGAACATTGGTGATAATTGGCGAACGGATGGTCGGATTTTAACGAACGAGGTATTGCTGGCGTTGAGGTGACGTCCTCTTTGCTAGGAATGTGTGGTGGTATTTTTTATTTTTTTTGAAAATTGTTGATTTTGAAATTGGCGCTATTTTGGAAACGGTGAAGATGAGAAAAAAGTTTATTTGACGTTTATGAAGGGTGCCTATGCCCTCTAGGCAGAAAACAAGTTTCAAGTTTGTAGGCCAAAAGAAAATGAATTTTGAAAACTGGTCACTATTTTGGAAACTGTGAAGATGAGAAAAAAAGTTTGTGTGATATAAATGGAAGGTCTACACCCCCTCTACACCCAAAATTAATTTCAAGTCTCTAGGACAAAAACTATGCATTTAAATTTTTAATTTTTTTTTATTTTTTTTAAAATGAAACGTGCTCGTATAGGCTACAGTTAGACGGTAGCGCTGGGTGTGTGTTACAAGGAGGCTATCACTGGGCATGCTGAATACAGAAAATTGCTATTTCGACGGGATGATGTATGGTAGAACGATAGCACGAGGGGTCGCTTTTTTCAGATAGTTCCTATGACGAATATTTCGAAATCCCTCATGACGATCTCGGTGACCGTGCCCGGAAGAAATGAATTGCTATTTTGGCGGGATGGCGGGGCAGCTTATTACGGTTGGTTTTGTGATATTTCCTATGACGGATGGAGGCGAATATAATTGCAAAATGTGCTATGTGTGCTAGGATTTTGTTACCCTGAAGGAGATCTTTAACGTTTTAGTCAACGGTGATGAGCGAGACCGCTCTCTGACACAGCAGACGGTTGTAGGATATGACCAAGCGATTCATGGACGTGGTAAAAGTATGTGGTTAACATGGTCATGTATTGAGGGTGGCCGCTTGCTAATGATTATTATTACTGTAAAATGTTTAAGACACACACGTTTTCATTACTAACACACACAGTTCTGCTTGCTGGAGACTGAATACTATACCTAGCCAGAGACCTTGTGAGAGCGACTGCTGATAAGACAGAAATGTCTACGTCAGCAAGAAGTGCGATATCAGATTACTTACCTGGTAGAGGCTAGCAAGTCTGCTGTTTAAACAAAGACCGCCATGTTGGTTCTTATGCAGTAGCACTACCAATGTATAAGATGCAGCCATTTTGGTTCCTTATTAAAAACATGAAACTAGTATAAGGTACACGAATCATATGGTGCTTGAGGAATGTGGCGAGGCGTGGGGACATGTGAGAAAGAGAAACAGACAACCATTCAAGGTCAAAACGCGGAGAAAATGCAACTCTCTCTGTTGCTAAGCAGACTGATAACGATTGTGTTAGTCATACACTTGCCATTCTAGCAAACGGACGTATACAGTTGAGCTGTGGCAGAAAAATCCTTTTATATTTTGGTAAGTACCTATGAATGATTATTTCAATGATGTAATGCTAATGAACCTTAAACTTGTAGTTAGTTATTGATAAGGTAATTAATGATTTATTTATTTGTTTGTAGATAACAGGTATACCTTACATGTCTGAGAGAGAAGAAACCATTGCACTTTTGAGCCCACTAGAAGGAAACAGCAAAAAGCCAGTACAAGTCGTCAAGGTGAGATTAAAAAAAAAACTAACTTGTTTCATTTTTTGTTTGTTATTTTTATTTTATTTTATGAAATGCATGTAATAACCTGAATTTAGGTATTTATAGCAGTTTATTTTATTTATTTTTAGAAACTTGGAAGGAAAAGCCTTATCGCCGTAGCAGTCGCTGAAAACCCCAGACGCACTAGAGCGAAACCATTGCCAAAGAGTGAACTGTTTAAATCTGAGGTAAGCCTAACTTAAAATGCCATTCCATTTTTCATTTACTGAAAAGCTCTAAACAAAAAAATTCATTACCTGTACATGACTGGGACGATGATTGCTTTCTTGATTAATGGCTATGTATTGGCAAACGGTACAAGACCATATTGGTTGTTGACTGGGAAAATGACAAGGCCGTGTTGGATTTTATAAAAACAAAAATTTAAATTTAATTTATGGGTGGTTCCCTATGGACCCAACGAATATCAACAGGTTTGAACATGATAATCTGAACAAACTGAAATGACATTCATTTTCAGCCTATTTTCATTTTATGAAAAAAAAATAGGCTTATGAGATCACCTTTTGTCCATGTGTGTGTGAGGTGTGTGTGTGAGGTGTGTGTGTGTGTGTGTCCTAATAACTTCTAAACGGCTGGGGATATTACAATGAAACTCGGTAAGATCAAAGCACTATTCAGGCCGACCCCGTCTGGACCCTTCAAATTTTATTGTGTCTCACCAATCCAACATGGCGGCTGTGCGATATTTTTCACCAGCATTCAGTATCTCCAAAACTATTACTGATATCGCCCTAAAATTGTGTACGGTGATAAAGGGCACTACTAGAAGTTCACCTATGAGGCTTTTAAAAACCTGGTGTTTACAAAGCCAACATGGCGGCCAAGCGAATTTGAGACTTTTAAATAGACTTTTCTCGCGATTTAACCATCCAAACGTAAATAAACTTGGTACATCAAATGTTTATACACATTGTAATGCTCTGGAGTCTAATTTAGTTCAATTGTCTACATAACCTTAAAATGGCGGCTGTGCGAATTATTTCACTGACATTCCATATCTCCGAAACTATTACAGATATCCCCCTGACATTTTGTACGGTAATAAAGGGTACTGATACAAGTTTATTGATGTAACTTTCATAAACCTGTAAAGTACAAAACGAACATGGTGGCCATGCGAATTTGAAACATTTTAATAGACTTTTCTCGTGATTTAGCTCTCTGAGCGCAGTGATATGAGGTACAGTAAATGATTTTACATATTGTAATGGACTGGCATCTAATTTAGTTCAATTGTTTACATAACCTCAAGTTTTTATTCCTTGTGTCGTAATCATGCGATCAAAGTGAAAGTTTGAATAATGAACCTAGGCAATAATTGTCCTTGAATGGTGCATTACTCTATGGCCTATACATATAACAATCCAAAATAGCGAGCATCCGAAATATTTAGACGGTTCTCAATATCTATGAATCTTTTACAGCAATCAAACTGATTTTTTTTTATGTTCATAGAGGCTATGGACATATGTTCACCTATAGGACTTTCAGTAACCTGGTGAGCACAAATCCAACATGGTGGCGACGCGAAGTATACATATTTAAATGGACGTTTCTCGCGAATTAAATATGCACGTTAAATGCTTATACAAATGTTAATCCAAAGGCGTCTAATTTATTTAAATTGTTTGCATAATCACAAGATGGCAGCTGTGCGAAATTTTAAAATCAAATGTTTAATTCTTGTGTTCTAATCATGCGATTGAAGTTTGAATACCACACGTACACAATAACATTGTGAGGTTTGGAGCCATTTTTAGTGTCGTATTTATTAATCTCATGTAATTTATTTCAGGATTAGGGCATAACCCAGCTCTATTTGGGTACATTCGTGTTGACCGTCTGAAAGCACCAAACTTTTGTTTACGTACACAATAATCGTAATATAATAGTACAAAAATAAAAATACAACCTGGCGACCATCTGAAATATTTAGTCGGTTCTCAATATCTACGAATCTAACACAAACTTAAAACTGAAATTTTGTATGTTGATAGAGGCAATTAACATGAGTACTGTAGGATATATGAAAATAGGCTGTATAGTTCTTCACGGAACTGCTTGTTGTTTATATATTGGTTAAAAAGGGGGGGGGGGGGTAAATGACTGCATCTTTATAAAAAAGAATATAAGTACATGGGTTACTGTTAGTGCCGACATAGAGTTTATTATTAAATATTTTTTGATGGTGTTTTTTTCATTTAATGTCAATTAACGTTAACGTTTTATTTACAAGTATTGATTGATTGGTTGATTGATTGAATGAGTGATGGGTTATTTTGTTTGTTTTTAGGTGTGGTCATGCGCCGTGAACAGACAGTGAACAAGCATACATTGTGCTTTGAAATACTCTGTGCTCTTGTGCAACGTTAATAACTTGCAATAAAAAGTTTTATTATAACACAGGGCGTTAGTACCAAATACAACAAGTGAGCAAGTCGGTTTACCACGTGGGTTAAATTTAAAATCAGAAAACAATCGTTGGTTAACATTTGAATCCTGGCCTGTGGGCTTTTTGTTAGCACATAAACTTGCTGGAGCTTGTTTCTATTACTTGAATCGAGAAGATGTTGTGCGCTGTGTTTTTGTCGTATTGAACTTTCACACTGGGAAGAAGGGGATGATCTCTTTAGAGACCATTTGCGATGGTCTCCTTGTTGTCCTTACATGCTTGGAAAACAAGTGGGTAATATAGCAGTGTATCCATTTAACCAAACCACAAGGCCACTGGCCGCTAATTACGTTGCTGAATCACAAATAAATAATACTAATAATGATGTATTACCAGACAACAACGGTACTGTCGATATATGCCATAGACAGTGTTGAATTGGCATGTGCTTTTGAAAAATTGGGAGTTTTCAAGACTAAAGCACTAGCACTCCCAGAGTACATGTCTGTTGAACGACGTTTAGAATCTTATAAGAATGTTTGGCCAGTAATATTAAAACACCTTACAAAACAGCTAAGTGAAGCTGGATTTTTTTATACTGGTGAAGGGGAGAAAACATTATGTTTTCCTTGTGGATTTGCTTTAAAGGATTGGCAAATGACTGATGACCCTTTTATGGAACACGCTCGTTGGTTACCTAACTGTAAATACATGGTGTTGCTTAAAGGTCAGGAATTTGTGAAGACTGTTCGTAAAGAAAAAGTGATTGCAGCACAAGAGATAAAAGTGTCTTTAGAGTTAGAATACGCGGAGCAAATACATGAGGCAAAAAAAATGACTTGTCTTATGAACAGATACAAACGTGTGACCAACAATTATGTAAAATTTGTTATCAAGATGAACTAGGTGTTGTATTTTTGCCTTGTGGACACATCATAGCATGTGTCAAGTTTGCATTAGCACTTAACACTTGTGCTATATGCAGAAAAGTAGTATCTGCTACAGTTAGGGCATTTCTTGCATAAATATTATAATTTATTAGCAATGTATAGTGCAAAATACCTAATTGCACAATATTATTAAAGCTGTTTTAGAGTGTAATAGATATGCTTTTGTTTTGTTTATAGACTACTACAATGAATGTTTTGAATGCAGTGGGACAAGCATGTGGCTTGGAGACAAAGAAGCTCAGCGAATTGCCAACGCATATTCCATTCCGGATTATCAAGGTTCGGAAATTGAAAACAGCATATGGTGATCGTGTACTTTGTGTATGCGAAAATTTTGAGACATTTCTGCCTACACGGTTTAATGATATGACGGAGAGTGTTTTTGATGAAGTGAATAATACTGTGCAACCTCTACACTTAATTTATGAAGGTTTTAAAAACAATAGGTGCATGGTCCGTTTTAATTAAATAAATAAAAAACAAATGTGACATTGCAGAGTATACATGATTATGACAATAAATGCATACTTAATACAAGTCTTTGCCTTTACGATAGTGTGTTATAGTTTTAAAAACAAAGCTTGTTGTAGATCTTTTTTCCACGGCGAACAACAGGTATGAAAACGTCTTTATCACTATTATAATATTATAAGCAGCATTATTATTATTATTATCCTCAACATTATCCTCAACATCACTAAAACCAGTTAAATATTTCTGTTCCTCTTCCTGTTCCTCTTCCTCTTCCTGTACAGTGTCCTCATGTATAGTCTGCGTGGCTTTTGATAATGCTAAGTTTTTTTTGGACGTTGAAGTATTTTCAGCAGCAGTATTGTTTTCTAGCTCTTGCCTTTTAGCATTTTTATGATTTTCTCTTGACAGCAACAATATTTCATGCAGTACACTACATTGATGATCATTGACACTTAAAACCTCACTTTTTGTTACTTTTTAGCTCACTGCGACATTGTTTTGAACGTTGTTTTGAACAACGCCAAATAACAGTCCCATTTTTATTGGTTCGTTTCACAATATATGAATATTCTTTATAGAATGCATGAGGCTTACCATACCTAGTCACTGATACTCCCATGTCAACTGTCAAGCATAGACTAATCTCTAGTGTAGACAACTTGACAATAAAATTTAATTACATCGTATGGCCTCGGGTGCCGGGAGCATGCTTTGTTATTTGACACCCAGGGGGTAGCTTGCATGTCGAATTTCATTGTTCCTTGACTATGAAAGTCAAGGAGGGTAGATGTTAGATATCTAAGCTCCTTGAAAACTATAGCGCTTTCTAGTAGAGAAATGAGGAACATGGTTTGGCGGAAACTCCCGAGATTAATTTTGCCATTATGAACTCGCCCTACTGAATTCAAATGGGTTCATTGACATGACAACATCATATGACCTGCGTATCGTATTTTTGCCGCCTTTCAAAAATAACTTACCACAGCCAGGAGCGATCCTGCAATCTTGGGGTTAGTAGACCGACACGATATCCACTCACCCACCGTGGCAAGCTAACTTGACAATAAGAACAATAGTTTAACATGGGCGCATATATGGGTGCAAATGTGGGAAACAAAAAAGTGGGAGCAAATGTGTGAGCAAAAAGTGGAAGCATAAAGTGGAAGCAAAAAGTGGGAGCAAATATGGGAGCAAAAATAATAAACTTAGTTATAACCTAACCTAACCTAACCTAACCTAACCTAACCTAACTTCACCTAACCTAACCTGACCTAACGTAACCTAACCTAATCTAACCTAACTTAACTTAACCTAACCTAATATAACTTCACCTAACCTAACCAAATCTAACCTAACCTAACCTAACTTCACCTAACCTAACCTAACCTAACCTAACTTGAAAGAGGGAGCAAACGTGGAAGCAAAAAATGTGGGAGCAAATGTGGGAGCAAAAAGAGGGAGTAAATGAAGGAGCAAAATAAAGTGGGGGCAAAAAGTGTGAGAAACAAGTGGGAGCAATTGTGTGACCAAAAAACTTGGGAGCAAGTGTGGAAAGCAAAAAAAAAGTGGGTGCAAATGTGGGAGCACAAATAATAAACTCAGTTATAACCTAACCTAACCTAACTTCACCTAACCTCATCTAACCTAACCTCACCTAACCTAGCCTAACCTAACTTCACCTAACCAAACTTAACTTAACCTAACCTAGCCTAACTTGAAAGTGGGAGCAAATGTGGAAGCAAAAAAAGTGGGAGCAAAAGTGGGAGCAACAAGAGGGAGCAAATGTGGGAGCAAAAGTGTGGGAGCAAAACGTGGGAGCAAATGTGGGAGCAACAAGTGGGAGCAAAAAAAACGTGTGAGCCAAAAAGAAGTGGGAGAAAAAATTGGGAGCAAATGTGTGAGCAAAATGTGGGAGCAAAAAGAGAGAGCAAATGTGGAAGCAAATGAGGGAGCAAAACGTGGGAGAAAAGAAATTGGGAGCAAAAAGTGTGAGCAAAATGTGGGAGCGAAAAAAGTGAGCGCAAAAAGTGGAAGCAAATGTGTGAGCAAAATGTGGAAGCAAAAAAAAGTGAGAGCATAAAGTGGGAGCATATGTGTAAGAAAAAATGGGGAGCAAAATGTGGGAGCAAAAGTGGGAACAAACGTGGGAGCAAATGTGTGAGCAAATGTGGGAGGAAATATGGCAGCAAGTGAGGGAGAACAAGTGGGAGCAAATATGAGAGTAAAAAGAGAGAGCAAAAACTGGGAGCAACCATGACTGGTTGTAGAGACTTTCATATCAACCAAAACACATGAATTACATTTCATTAGAGTAATCTGGGTAATAATAATAATAATAATAATAATTATAATAAAAGTTAAAAAAATGAAGTGTATAGATATTTTTCAAGGTGGAATTTCCAATGTACTTCAAGAATAATAATTACATGAAACAGATTCAGAGAATTCTAGAGTACTTTAAATTTAATCATTGGGTAGGAGTAAGATAGAGCTAGCTAACCTAACTCAACCTCAGCTCACCTAATTTAACCTAACTTCACCTAAACTAATGTTATGCAAGTTGTGACTTGCTTTCAGACTGGCTAAGACGTCACAGATGAATGGCGGTGGGAGACTGGACATAACTTTATATTAAAAAATATATTTTCCTTTTTGCCAGCCTCCCACCGCCATTCATCTGTGACGTCTCAGCTAGTCTGAAAGCAAGTCACAACTTGCATAACATTAGTTTAGGTGAAGTTAGGTTAAATTAATTGAGCTGAGGTTAAGTTAGGTTAGCTAGCTCTATCTCACTCCTACCCAATGATTAAACTTAAAGTACTCTAGAATTCTCTGAATCTGTTTCATGTAATTATTATTCTTGACAGTACTTTGGAAATTCCACCTTGAAAACTATCTATACACTTCAATTTTTTTAACTTTTATTATTATTATTATTATTATTACCCAGATTACTCTAATAAAATTTAATTCATGTGTATTGGTTGATATGAAAGTCTCAACAGCCAGTCAGGGTTGCTCCCACTTTTTGATCTCTCTTTTTACTTTCATATTTGCTCCAACTTTCGCTCCCTCACTTGCGGCCATATTTGCTCCCACATTTGCTCACACATTTGCTCCCACGTTTGTTCCCACTTTTTGCTCCCACATTTTGCTCCCCATTTATTGCTTACACATTTGCTCCCACTTTTTGCTCTTACTTTTTTTGCTTCCACATTTTGCTCACACATTTGCTCCCACTTTTTGCGCTCACTTTTTTGCTCCCACATTTTGCTCACACTTTTTGCTCCCAATTTCTTTTCTACCTCGGTTTGGTCCCACATTTGCTTCCACATTTGCGCTTTCTTTTTGCTCACACATTTTGCTCACACATTTGCTCCCACTTTTTGCTCCCACATTTTTTTTGCTCCCACTTGTTGCTCCCACATTTGCTCCCTCTTTTTGCTCCCACTCTTTTGCTCCCACATTAGCTCCCTCTTGTTGCTCCCACTTTTTTGCTTCCAAATATGCTCCCACTTTCAAGTTAGGCTAGGTTAGATTAGGTGAAGTCAGGTTAGGTTAAGTTAAGTTAGGTTAGGTGAAGTTAGGTTAGGTTAGGTGAGGTTAGGTTAGGTTAGGTTATAACTGAGTTTATTATTTGTGCTCACACATTTGCTCCCACTTTTTTTGCTTCCCACATTTGCAGCCATATATGCTTCCACATTAAACTATTGCTCTTATTGTCAATATGTCTTCACTAGAGCTTAGTCTTTGCTTGACAATTGACATGGAAGTATCAGTGACTAGGTATGGTAAGCCTCATGCATTCTATAAAGGATATTCATATATTGTGAAACGAACCAATAAAAATGGAACTTTTATTTGGCGTTGTTCAAAACAACGTTCAAAACAATATCGCAGTGAGCTAAAAAGTAAAAATAGTGATGTTTAAAGTGTCAGTGATCATCAATGTAGTGTACTGAATGAAACATTGTTGCTGTCAACAGAAAATCATATAAATGCTATAAGGCAAGTGCTAGAAAACAATACTGCTGTTGAAAATAATTCAACGTTCAAAAAACCCTTAACATTATCAAAAGCCACGCAGACTCTACATGAGGACACTGTACAGGAAGAGGAAGAGGAACAGGAAGAGGAACAGGAATATTTAACTGGTTTTAGTGATGTTGAGGATAATGTTGAGGATAATATTAATAATGCTGCTTATGATTATAATAGTGATAATGACGTTTTTATACCTATTGTTCGCCGTGGAAAATGATCCACAACAAGCTTTGTTTTTAAAACTATAATACACTATCGTGAAGGCAAGGACTTGTATTAAGTATGCATTTATTGTCATAATCATGTATACTCTGCAATGTTAAATATTGTAACTTTGTAGAAAATAAAACAGCATTGTAACATCATTTGCATTTATTTAAAAACTTTATATACCTTTTTTTGTTTCATCATAATATTTTTAAGGACAACACTAATAACTAAAACATCATTATTCTATACACATATTTTTTCTTTCAGTCTATTGTCATCACTTACATTTTTCCATTATTATTTCACATTTGTTGTTTTTATTTAATTAGAACGGACCATGCACCTATTGTTTTTAAACTTTCATAAATTAAGTGTACAGGTTGCACAGCATTATTCAATTCATCAAAAACACTCTCCGTCATATCATTAACCCGTGTAGGCAGAAATGTCTCAAAATTTTCGCATACACGAAGTACACGATCACAATATGCTGTTTTTAATTTCCGAATCTTGATAATCTGAAATGGAATATGCGTTGGCAATTCGCTGAGCTCTTTGTCTCTAAGCCACATGCTTGTCCCACAGCATTCAAAACATTCATTGTAGTAGTCTATAAACAAAACAAAAGCATGTCTATTATACGAGAAGCTTCTTCCCACATCCGCAGAGACCGTAGGAGAATACATAAACAGGGACAAGTCACTGTGTGTCAATGCCTCGTTTACCTCTACAGTTTTAAAACTATCTCCTGAAAGTACTTAGACTATCGTGCAAAAGATTTCATATCTTCGATTTTTGTCTAATACGTTTCTAAATTTCTTTAAGACCTACTCACCAATATCACAAGTTCGATGTAGCTTCAACATTCTCAACCAGAGTTACAGCTTTATTCAGTGCAATTCTCCTTTCTTGAATACTTTGTATGGTAGACTGTAAACAACCAAAGTTTAACTTGATATAAGCTAATTGTCCCTCTAATTCATAATCGTTAAACACCTCTTGGGCTAACTCAATCACTCTAGCTTCTTCTTTACAAAGGATTTCACTGTTTGAAAATGCTAAAAAAAACAAGCCTCTAGCCAAGATCCCCAACGAGTTATTGTGGGTTAAGGTGGTAATGGAACACCAGGGGAATGGTATTTGAAATTTTCTCTGCGTGAGGGCGATGTGACGAAAATCTTTTCAGTATTTGAAATAAGTGTATCCACTTGCGGAAAATAGCCTAAGGGTAATGGATCTGATGATGATCGCTTGACAATCGAAACTGGTCATCCTAGTGTATTTATTAATTTTATGTAATTTCATTCAGGATTAGGGTATAACCCAACTATTTTGGGTACATTCGTGTACATTTTGGTATTTAATTGTTAGTAGAACGTTAGTATTTTTGTTAGTAGAAATGCTCTATTACTTATTCTGAAAGGGAGTAGCAGCCTTTCAGAATAAATCAATTCTTTACTTGTCTTATAGACGGCAAAGGTATTGATAATATAAGCCAACTAATGGCTACACTGCGATCTGCTGCACGGATGAAAGCAACGGGAAACTACAGCCGTAACGCTATTCCCGAGGATATGCACCTCTCTATGCATGATCTCCGGGTGGGGACTACTCGAGAGGGGGTTAACATCACAGAAGTGACAAAGAGGAAATCTGACATTCTACGGATCGGAGCGTGGAATGTTAGAAGTCTGCTAGGAAGTGAAAGGTTAGAAAACTTGGAAAAGGAAATGGATAGGTTGAGGTTGGATTTGGTTGGGATTAGTGAAATGCGATGGCAGAAAGAACAGGACTTTAGGTCAGGAGACTATAGGGTCATTAGCACTAAATCAAACAATGGCCAAGCTGGGGTTGATCTCATATTGAGTAGGAAACTTGGACAGCGGGTGGAATATTATGAGCAATATAGTGAACGGATTATTGTAGCAAAAATCAATACAAAACCTACGTGCACCACAGTGGTACAAGTCTGTATGCCTACCAGTCAAGCTGATGATGAAGATGTTGAAAAGGTCTACGAAGATATAGATGAAATTCTGAGGTATGTCAAGGGTGATGAAAATGTTAAAGTAATGGGAGATTGGAATGCTGTGGTAGGAAAAGGAAGAGAAGGGAAGATAGTAGGAGATTTCGGATTAGATGACAGGAATGATCGAGGAAGCAGGCTGATGGAATTCTGCACCGAGCATGAGTTGGTCATAGCTAACACCTTATTCAATAACCACAATAGAAGAATATACACATGGATGAGACCAGGAGAAACAGGGCGTTACCAAATCGACCTCATTATTGTCAAGCAAAGGTTTCGAAACCAGATTTTGGATTGTAAAACATATCCCGGTGCTGACATAAACTCTGACCACAATCTGGTTGTTATGAAATGCACATTAAAGTTGAAGAAACTGAAGAAAAGTCAAAAGTCAAAAAAGTGGGCAATAGAGAAGGATGTAAACGAAAGATTCAAGAAGGGTATAAACGAAGGACTAATGAAAAACCCTAAACAAACTTCAATTGCAGACGAATGGACACTTTTGAAGAATGAAATAACAAAATCCGCAGAAGAAAATATTGTTAGGAAAGAAAGAATAGGCAGAAAACCGTGGATCACTCAGGATATACTAGAATTGATGGATGAAAGGCGGAAATACAAGAATGTAAGTGATGAAAAGGGGAAAGCAGAATACAGACGTCTGAGAAATGAGGTTAACAAGAAGTTCAAGGTAGCGAAAGAAGAATGGTTGAAAGAGAAATGTGCAGGTATAGAAAATTGTCTGAAATTAGGAAAGGTAGACACAGCTTATCGAAGGATTCAGAATACATTTGGGGAAAAGAAGACTAAGTGCTGTAATATTAAGGACACAAATGGAAAGCCTCTAACAGATAGGGAAGAAAAGGTTGAGAGATGGAAAGCTTACATAGAGGGTTAGTATAAAGGAAAGGAGATTGAGAATCATGTAATGGAAAGGGAGGAGGAAATTGATGAGGATGCAAAAGGAGATTTAATAATGAGATCAGAATTTGACAGCATTGGAAGACTTAAGCAGGAAAAAGCAGCAGGTATAGATGATATACCGATTGAGTTGCTACGCTGCATAGGAGATGAAAGTCTGATCAGGTTATTTCACTTGGTATGTAGGATTTATGAGACAGGTGAGATACCCTCTGATTTCAAAAAGAATGTTATCATCCCTATACCGAATAAAGTAGGAGCTGAAAGACGTGAGGATTACCGTACAATCAGCTTGATTACTCATGCTTCAAAGATTCTGTCTAGAATAATTTACAAGAGGATGGAAAGCCAGATAGAAGCGGAATTGGGTGAAGGCCAGTTTGGTTTCAGGAGAAACGTAGGAACAAGGGAAGCTGTACTAAGTCTTAGGCTGATTTTGGAAGGTAGAATATGAAAAGATAGGAGAACGTTCATGGCATTTGTAGACTTAGAAAAGGCTTTTGATAACGTTGATTGGACTAAATAGTTTGACATTTTGAAAATGATTGGAATAAAGTATAGGGATAGGAGGGTGATCTACAATCTATACAGAAACCAGACAGCAGTCATTCGAGCTGATGGAGATGAGAGAGAAGCTGGTATTCAGAAAGGTGTGAGGCATGGCTGCAACTTATCACCCATAATTTTCAATCTTTACATTGAACAAGCAATGAAGGAAATTAGAGAAAAATTTAAAGTGGGAGTGAAGATTCAAGGAGAAATAATTTCAACTCTGAGATTTGCTGATGACATCGTCATCTTGGCCGACACGCCTGAGGATTTGAATGAGTTTTTGAGGAAAGAATTCATGATGCTAATTAATAAACGTAAAACAAATATATTGGAATGCAGTCGCAATAAATCAGAAACCTCTATGGACATCAAATTGGCAGGGGAAAAGCTAAAGGAAGTAGGATAATTCTGTTACATAGGAAGCAAAATAACCAGTGATGTACGAAGCAAAGAGGATATAAAAAGTAGGTTGGCTCAGGCAAGGAAAGCGTTTCTACAGAAAAGGAATATGTTGACATCGAATATAGATTTAGGTATTAGGAAGACGTTTTTGAAAACCTTTGTCTCGAGCGTGGCACTCTATGGAAGTGAAAATTGGGCTAATGGTGCAGCAGAAAAGAGGAGAATTGAAGCGTTTGAAATGTGGTGGTACAGGAGAATGATGAAGAACAGACGGGTAGATAGGTTTACAAACGAAGTGGTATTACGACGAGTGGGAGAGGTGAGATGTTTCTGGCGACGGCTAATGAAGAGAAGAGATAGGTTGGTAGGACCCGTACTAAGACTCCCAGGAATAGCAAGCTTAGTTATGGAAGGAAGGGTCGAGGACAAGAACTATAGGGGTAGACCAAGGTTAGAGTATGTTAAAGAGATTCCCTCGGATGTAGGGTGTGGTTGCTATGTAGAGATGAAACGATTAGCTCAGGACAGGGAGGCGTGGAGCGCTGCATCAAACCAGTCAAAAGCCTGAAGACTCAAACAACAAAAACATCTATTACACTCTAAAACAGCTTTAATAATATTGTGCAATTATGTATTTTGCACTATGCATTGCAATAAATTATATTATATATGCAAGAAACGCCCTAACTGTAGCAGATACTCCTTTTCTGCATATAGCACAAGTGTTAAGTGCTAATGCGCACTTGACACATGCTATGATGAGTCCACAGGGCAAAAATACAACACCTAGTTCATCTTGATAACAAATTTTACATAATTGTTGGTCACACTTTTGTATCTGGTCATGAGACAAGTCCTTTTTTTTGAGCCTCTGTATTTGCTCCGCGAATTCTAACTCTAAGGACACTTTTATCTCTTGTGCTGCAATAACGTTTTCTTTACGAACAGAGTTCACAAATTCAGGACCTTTAAGCAACACCTTGTATTTACAGTTAGGTAACCAACGACCATGTTCCACAAAAGGGTCATCAGTCATTTTCCAATCCTTTAAAGCAAATCCACAATGAAAACATATTGTTTTATCTCCTTCACCAGTATAAAAAGTCAAGCTCCACTTAGCTGTTTTGTAAGGTGTTTTAATATTAATGGCCAAACATTCTTATAAGATTCTAAACGTTTTTCAACAGACCTGTACTCTGGGTGTGCTAGAGCTTTAGTCTTGCAAACTCCCAATTTTTCAAAAGCACATGCCAATTTAACCCTGTCTAAGGCATATGGACCACATATATCGACACTACCGTTGTTGTCTTGTAATACATCATTATTATTATTATTTATTTTTGATTCAGCAACGTATGTAGTGGCCAATGACCTTGTGGTCCGGTAAAATGGATACACTGCTATGTTACCCACTTTTCTTTCCAAGCATGTAAGGTCTATAAAGGGATCATCCCCTTCTTCGCAGTGTGAAAGTTCAATACGACAAAAACACAGCGCACAACATCTCGGTTCAAGTAATAGAAACCAGCTCCAGCAAGTTTATGTGCCGACAAAGAGCCTACAGGCCAGGATTCAAATGTTAACCAACGATCGTTTTCTGATTTTAAATTTAACCCACGTGGTAAACCGACTTGCTCACTTGTTGTATTTGGTACTGTACCCGATACCCAGTTGAGGCTATCGGCTACGTCAGCTGACATTAAGCCGTAGTTGAGATTTATGGGAAAAGTTGTAAAGATAGCGCTCAAATCGAGTCGAGAGGAATGTTAGGAAATGACGTAGAAGGCCAAGGATCAAGAAGGCATTGCCAGTCAAGCAGATGGAATTATGGGAGGAAATATAAAGTTTTATTAAGATTTATGTGGAACAGTATATTTAATCATCTCAAAAGAGAAGAAATGTCAAGCATTATATATGCTAATAACTTGAAGAAAGACAGATAATCCCTTAAGTTATTGTATAACTTAATAGCCGAGATGATGGTGGTCGAGATTATACTTGTGACGCACGACCGCAGAAAGTGGGGGAGCATCACGAGACAGCGCCAGGTAGGAGCTGGTCAATGCAGTTTAGAGACATCAGTCGAGTTCAGTCATCAGGGCTGAGTAGAACACATGCGCAGAGCGTGCGGCAAAGCTGAGCGGTGCACTGCACTTTTTACGTAAAGTGAAGGCGACAGTATTACTTCACCAAGCAGAGAGCGAGAAGTAGGTCAGTGAGCCAAGGCGAGCAACGCACGGTAGACGGCGAGAACCGGTTGCGAGGCAAGCTGTGCGGGCCGTGGTAAGCAGGAGAAAAGCCGGGGTCAGAACAGCATTGTAATACGAGATTGAGAACTTTATTTCGAGCTGCATTTTGTAACGCAGAACAGTATAGCAAAGCGGCATGGCGAGGCCGGCTTTAAGCGTAGATCATTCTGGAACAGTGCAGTAGATCCCAGCGGGCTGTTTCCGACTTTTATACGCAGGCAACATTAAAGAAGATGAACTTCATTTCAACATTCAGTTACAACATTGAGTTAGGACTTGTATTCAGTAATCGAATTGTGCAGGCCGATAGTTATAATATACTGCAATAGTGAGCTTCAAATGAACTTAGATATTTCAATGACATTACGACTATGCATTTCATAACGGAACATGTAGAGCGACCATGGGGTCCAAACAACATTAACGCTTTTAAGGCAAACGAAATGTTACACTTAAATGCACTTATGAACATTGGCACGTGCATTAATAGAATTCTTTTTCATGAATTATCATAAAATATCGAGTACGAACACAGCTACAGGGTGTTTCAAAAACTTACACACTCTCAATAAATAAAATTTATTTTCTGCAAGTGAGAGTTAACTTCTGTGGAGATTGAACTTTAGCAAGCAAACCGAACATTGTATGGGACAGTGGCGTAACTTAGAAGAGGAATATGGGGTACGCTGCTTTTATGAACTTTTACGTAAAAATTTGGACAGTATCCGCTATGGATAACATGCAGTTCATCATGTCGGAGTAAACGAAGACAGAGACGCGATGGCACCACGGAGCGATGGATTCGATTCCTGAAGAAGAGGAGGTCGAACAGCTGATTCACTTGGGATATGAAGGCAATCGTTATTGCGTGGGTGAAACGATATTCACGTCGATCTTTCGAGAAATTTATTACACACGAGGATAATCGACGATCTTTGAAATATAATAACAGCTGATATGAGAAGGTACTGTAAGAGTTATGACTTTCTAATATGATATTTCCATGAACACTGGGCATACTTGTATATTTTTCTAGTAGGAGTTCGACGATTATTTAGACATGGCTTAAACATTATTTGCTCCAAAAGTTGCTAGAATATGGCGTTACCATATGATATGGCAGGCACCATTATACGAAATTCTCACCATTGGTTGGCTTTATTAAGCAGATGTTTGGTCTTTTGGACATTTTCCAGTAAGGATAGTTTTTCTTGGATAGTTATTTTTTTGTGGCGAGTATTTCGAACTCGTGATCTGCAATTGGATTATTTAAATCACTTCGTCAGTTCATTGCATACTAGCGAGTGTGTATTATTCATCAGTAGGGATTTTTCCATTGGATTGTTTGGAGACATTAAGATGTTATTCACTCAAGTGAATGATTATCGCTTTTATGTGACAACTAGAGACTTGTTGATTCCAATCTGGTACATTCACTCATCAGACGACGAGATGGGGCCTTTCGTATTTATACGATTGCGTGGTGGTACACATCTTTACCCATCGTTCAGGGCATTATCATGTTAGACGACGGGGCAAGGCCTTTCGTATTTATACGATTGTGTGGTGGTTACTCACCTTACTTGCCATTGAGGAACTCATTTTTATCATCCGAGTGTACTTGAGATTGTAAGAGGATCAAACAAGAAACTACTAGTCACATATCAGTCGACTTTTGTTAAATAAATTAAAGATAAATGTCAGCAGGGTTACTTTTTGTAATTCTTGTTTGCCAATCCAATATTTTGTTGCTATACACTTTTGAGAGTACTTTCAATTTAACAGCTGATGCTTTTGATAATTTTTATGATTGAATTTGATACCTTTGAGAAGGATTTAAAGTAATTGAATCTTGTAAGATGAATCATTAATGGTCAGATTTATTTTAAGGCAGATCAGTATTGCATATTTTGATGTGAGAGATTATAGCACATTGGTGTTTTTCTGTGAAGTGAATTATGAGAATTTTGAGAGAATTTATGCTATTTGAAAGCAGATCTTGAATTTGACTACGATTACAAAGGTAATATTTTTCCTAATTGTTTAAGAAGTTGTCTAGATGTGATCAGATTAATTACAGTTATTGGAGATTGTGTGCGTTGATAATTTGAAGCCAGTTATGTATATTTTTAGATCATGCAACGTGGTTAAGTGAAGTTTGTGATAGGCATTTTGTGGAAGTTGCCAAGTGGAAGTTGCAATATTGCTAATGTATTTTGAAGCAGACATGAGGTTGGCGAACCCAGTCTAGCAGAATTTTTGAGATTCATGCTGTGCGCTGAATATTTATGGAGTTTTGTGGAATAATTGTGGTATTCAAATATGGTATTTGATAAAGTGAGAATATATAATGTAGTTGTGGATAGTGAGATCCAACGTGATTTTGTGAAGGAAATAATATTTCTTTGGCATGATAATTGAATACGAGATATAACTTGTAAGTGATAAAACTGTAAGACAACGTTCTATAAACCATATTAAACAATTTGTTACGAAATTAAACAAACAAATAATGTTGATAATACAAGATTTTCTGATAATAATAATTAATGAAATAATAATCTGAAAATTTAAGCATATAAATGATCTGACCTAATGAAATAAAAATCAGAATGACTAGATGAAATAATAAAAATCTAAATAACCAGAAGAATAAAATTTAAATAAGTTGATAAATTAAATTTTGGAATAAATCAATGAATTAAATAAATGGATGAATTAAAGATTGAATAAATAAGCTGATTTGAATGAATTAATAGATGATTGAATACATGATGAATAACTGAATTAGAAGGTGATAATTAAATAAAGAAGCTGATGATTAATATATTTAAATGGATTTAAATTAATTTAATTGAGAGTTATGATTTGAATGATTTGAAGAATTGCAACTTGAATTGATGAATTAAACAATTTATATTGATGATTTAAGATGATTTGATCTGAAGGAGATGATGAAAGAAGAGTGTGTGAATAATTAGAGAGCATAAAGAATTGATGATTATAATATTCATTTAAATGATTTGATGATGATGAATTAATTATTCTGACTTGAATATATTGAATTTTGAGATGAGAACTAATGTGAGAAATATTTAATTTTGATGATGATGATGATTATAACCAATGAGTAGTGGATTTTCTGTGATTCACAAACAAGCAATTATTAATGACAGTGTAAATAGTGTAAATTAATTATTCGATGTTTAGGAGCAATTTACTAACATATTCAGCATTTGAATAATGCCATGCAAGCCATAAATTATGTGATATTTAAAATATGTGATTATAATATGTGTGTTTAGACAGATTAATAATATTTTTACATCCACATTCATGATGTTAATTTAAAGTGAAGTTAGGTCTCAGTTATCACGAATGTCAGTGACGCAAAGACATAGTGCTACGGTGATCCTGAGAACCCAAGAGAACTTTAGAAATTTTTCCTATTTTATGTGGATTAAATACAATTTGAGTAGAATAGAGATGGTTCGATTTTCTGGACAATGACAATTTAACGTTGGCATTCGACCATGCTCTTAGGTAGGATGAGTGTTTAATATGTCTGTCTGACTATCAAAGTTGAATAAATTTGTTTTTATCTTAGTTGTGATCTGATGATGATGTGATTTTCCTATTTCTTTCCTTGTCTTAATTAAGGCTTAACCAGGAAGGATGTGGTTTGCTAGGGATTCAGTTGATGGCGCCCACTTATATTTGTATTTTTTTAATTAAATTTAAACCCGTAACGACCCTGGAGATACTTTATCTCGTGTTACCCTCTGCTTTTGAGATATTTCAACTGAATTTCCGACACATTCCTTATTTGACTAGGTGTTCATTTAACTCCGCTCTGTCCTGGAAATCCAGGAATGCGATGTAATAGCAGATGGGTCATCGCATCCCCAGGACGAACGGGTACAGTACTAACGCCATGTGTTATACTAAAACTTTTTTATTGCAAGTTATTAACGTTGCACAAGGACACAGAGTATTTTAATGCACAATGTATGCTTGTTCACTGTCTGTTCACGGCGCGTGACCACACCTAAAAACAAACCAAATAACCCACCACTCAATGAATAAATCAATACTTGTAAATAAAACTTTATCGTTAATTGACATTAAATGAAAAAAAAACATTAAATATATTTAATAATAAACTGTATCTCGGCACTTACAGTAACCCATGTTTTTTTTTTTTTTTTATAAAGCTGTAGTCATTTACACCCCCTTTAACCAATATATAATCAACAAGTAGTTCCATGAAGAACTATACAGCCTATTTTCATATATCCTACTGTACTCATGTTAATTGCCTCTATCAACATACAACATTTCAGTTTGAAGGTTGTGATAGATTCGTAGATATCGAGAACCGTCTAAATATTTCAGATGGTCGCCAGGTTGTATTTTTATTTTTGTACTATTACATTAAGATTATTGTGTACGTGTGGTATTCAAACTTCAATCGCATGATTAGAACACAAGAAGTAAAAACGAGATTTTAAAATTTCGCACAGCTGCCATCTTGTCATTATGCAAACAATTGAAATAAATTAGATGCCGGAGGATTAACATTTGTATAAGCATTTAACGTGCAACGTTTTACTATACTCGGATATTTAATTCGCGAGAAACGTCCATTTAAATATTTATACTTCGCGTCTCCGCCAGGTTGGATTTGTGCTCACCAGGTTACTGAACGTCCTATCGGTGAACATATGTTCATAGCCTCTATGGACATTAAAAATTTCAGTTTGATTCCTGTAAAAGATTCATAGATATTGAGAACCGTCTAAATATTTCGGATGCTCGCCCTCTTGGATTGTTATATGTATAGGCCATAGAGTTATGTACCATTCAAGGACAATTATTGCCTAGGTTCATTATTCAAACTATCACTTCGATAGCTTGATTACGACACAAGAAATAAAAACTTAATTTTAATATTTCGCACAGCCGCCATCTTGAGGTTATGTAAACAATTGAACTAAATTAGATGCCAGTGCATTACAATATGTAAAATCATTTACTGTACCACATTTCACTGCGCTCAGAGAGTTAAATCACGAGAAAAGTCTATTAAAATGTTTCAAATTAGTTTTGTACTTTACAGGTTTATGAAAGTTACATAGATAAACTTGTATCAGTACCCTTTATCTGAGGTAGCTCCATGATTGACAGACGTGCGTTTGCTCGGCTCCTCAGTTTAGGTGAATTTGAAGGTGTTATTTTGTAGTAGGTACATCCAAAATAAGTGGTTCACGTGTGTCTAGTGAGCGAGCATAACCTGTGTTACGTTATTTCGAGTGATAACCCTTACATATATAATAAAATCATAATTAATCCAGGATGACGAGAAGCAAGAATAATCGTGCCTCTAGAGACGCCAGCGATAGTGCCAACTTAATTGAAGAGGCCGTAGCTAATGTACTCGACGAGACCCTCAAATCGGGTAAGTTTCTTCAAACTATTATATCCGCTATCTCTGTGAGAGTGACTGAACTTGTTATTAAAGAACTGGAGAAGTGTCTTCAGTCCAATATGGACCTGGTAACTGATCTCACTAAAAAACTTGAGAGTCGTGACTTTGAAATCCAAGCACTGAGGAATGAGCTTGAAGAAAAGAACGACTCCATAGAGCAGTATAGCAGGAGAGCCAATATCAGGATTTTCGGTGTGCATGAAAGTGCTCAAGAAAATACGGACGAACTTGCTCTAAACGTATTTAGAGATATTGGTGCAAGTGTTAACCTCTCTGAAATTGACCGTAGCCATCGTGTTGGACGCAAATCCCCTAGAAAAACTCAGCCCATCATTGTGAGATTCACATCATTCCGTACGAGGCAGGTGGTGTTCTTAAAAAAAGGTTGCTCAAGGGAAGCATTGTGACCATCCGTGAGGATCTCACCTCCACCCAACTGGCGATCCTGAAGGCTGGAATTTCTCGATTCTAAGTTAGAAATTGCTGGAGTTCTCAGGGCGATATCCTTATCAAGAAACCGGATGGTACCACTATCAGGATTAACCATATGAGTGACTTACCTAACTAATCAGTATCTACAGTTTAAAAACAATTCACCTAGCTGACTGCGGCCAATGTATGCCATCATGGTTCTAATTATTATTATCTGTTTACTATTATATTAGTCTTAGTTTACCAGAGTATATTTCGGTTAGTTCAGTTACATTAGCCTTAATTATCCTTAGTATATTTTGGTTAGTTCAGTTTTCATTTTTTAGGTTGGCAAACCTGATCGACAAGCATGTAACCTCTGACAGCAGCTCTCTCGCAGCTACCCCTGCAGTGAAAGGAATTTCTCCCGCACTCCCCCACCCCTCCGCTCCCCAAACCAACCGTTGCCATTCACTTCAAATAATGGGCTACAATTAGCTCCCTGAAGCAATGACCTTATCTCGACTCGAGATCGACTGTTTGAAAATTTGTCACTTAACCCAACCGGACTTCATATAGCACACGTGAATGTACAATCCTTATCGGCACATTTTCATGAACTAGAACTGATTATACCTGATTTGTTCCATATTTGTTTGATGAGCGAGACGTGGTTATCACCGCAAAATCAATCTAAATTACTCCACTTTCCCGGCTACACTTTAATACGTAATGACCGTGTCGGGAAGAGAGGAGGAGGGGTAGGAGCTTTCGTTAAGTCAAATCTAAATCCCAAAGTCTTAGCATGTTCAGATAGCCAGTACAAAAGAAGACCTGAATTTATGCTATTCGAAATTGATGCCGCCCATCAAAAGTGCGCTGTCAGTGTTGTTTACAAAGCACCTTCACTGGGTCACTTGGAGGACGTGGAGAATGCGTTACTAAGAATCCTACCACTTTACCAACACGTAATAGTCATGGGCGATTTAAATACCAATATAGGCGACAACACCAAGTCTGAAACTCGGCAACTCCTGAATATGCTTTAATATGCTTTCGTCACGAGACATGAAAATATTAGAACTACTACCAACACATCAAACGCGTACTTCACACACGACAATTGACTTGATATCAGTAAAGAACACTGACAAGGTGCTTTAGTTTGGTCAGACATCTGTATCTGGAATTTCAGCCCACGATTTAATCTATATGTCCTTCTCATTAAAATGTCCCAAGACCAAACCAAGGACCATCATGTACAGAGACCTCTCTAAAATTGATATGAACTCCTTGACAGAAGATGCTCTATGTATCCCATGGCACGATATACTGACTATTCACGACATAGATGATAAAGTACACACAATGAACGAATACTTGACAGAACTTTATGACAGACATGCTTCAGTAAAATCTGTTCGAGTAACGTGACCTCCTGCACCTTAGCTCAGCCCGGAACTTAAAGTACTGATGGCTAAGCGCGATGTGGCACACAGAAAGTTTAAGAGATAACACACTCAACAGAATTATGATGATTACAAAAAACTTCGAAACAAAACTTCCCAAACGGTTCGTAATGCTCGAATCAGACATGTTTATAACCTGCTAGGAGGTAATATTAAACCCTCTGCGGCGTGGAAGGAACTAAGAAACATGGGAATAGGTAGAGAGAAAATTGACAACCCCATTAATCTACCTCTTGACACACTCAACGATCATTTTACAACTACCAGACACTCAGTTGACCCTGACATGAAACACAGAACTTTGATCAATAACTCCAGCACCCCCACCCCTAACAGAGAAACATTCCATTTCTCGCATGTTACCCCCTCACAAGCCAGACGTGCTATTCTTCGAATAAAATCGAAATCTAAAAGAATTGACACTATGGAAATCGAATTATTCAAACGTATCATTGATATTATACTTCCCACAATAACACGCATATTCAATCACTCGTTAATGACAGGTATGTACCAATCGCTTTGGAAAGCGGCCTTCGTCACCCCAATCCCAAAAAAATACACAGGCTAAACATGTAAGCAATTATCGCCCAGTCAGTATACTATCATCCTTCTCCAAATCACTGGAATTTATCGTCCACGAACAACTCTCCTCCTATTTGCTAGAGCACAATATCCTAGATGAACACCAATCCGGCTTCCGCAAAAATCACAGTACTACTACTGCACTATCAAAGGTCAGGGATGACGTAAGAAAGGCTATGGATAGTGGGATAGTAACAATCCTAAAACTGCTTGATTTCAGTAAAGTCTTCGATTCTCTTGACCATGGCATATTACTCTCTTGTCTATTTAAAATTCATCTCTCCATGAACTGTATCCAATGGATGGACCCTTATCTACGTGGACATCAACAATGTGTTAAAATTAACTCAAATCAAATGTCATCATGGCGTCCAGTTAAGAGAGGAGTCCCTCAGGGGTCAGTCCTTGGACCGCTCCTGTTTTCAATATATATAAACGACATTACGTTATCAATCACTAAATGCAAACGCCACCTATATGCTGATGATGTACAACGCTACCTGCATTCAGCACCAGAAAAACTATCGGAAGCAATCGGCACCTTTAATGAAGACTTAACTGAAATCTGTAACTGGACTCACTTACATGGACTACGACTCAATGAGGCTAAAACCCAAGCAATCATAATCTCCCACCCGAAAATCCTCCTAAAACTAAAAAATGAACACACTTTACCAAAATTACGCTTGTGCGATTCCCCAATCGAATTCCGAGAGTCAGTTAAAGATCTAGGCATTATTATAGATGGACATCTTTCCTGGACGCAGCACGTCTAAAATGTTTCCAGAAAAGTATTTTCCGCATTGAAATCACTTAGAAGATTCTTGAATATTTTCTCTCGTTTATTAAAGGAACGGCTTGTTTCCTCCCTAATATTGCCTCATTTTGATTACTGCGATGTGGTATACAAAGATCTCACTGTTACTCTTAAAAACAAACTCCAACATGCACAAAATGCCTGTGTACGCTACATATTTAATTTACGGTATTATTACCATGTCACCCCCGCTTATGAGCAACTTAACTGGTTACGTCTAATTCAACGCCGCGGCCTCCATTCCTTATGCCTTCTTCAATAAATACTCTCAACCTCAACTCCAGCTTACTTGCATTCTCAGTTTCACCGCCTCTCGTACGAGCATAGTCTTGGAACACGGTCAAAAAACGACACTTTCTTGCTGATACCCATACACCGCACAGTACGCTATACCAACTCCTTCGTTGTTACTACTGCACGACTGTGGAACAATCTGCCTCGCTCTGTCAGAGGAGCCACCCCGTCCAGCTTCAAGCAGCGTTGCCAACAGTACATACTGACTAAGTAAATGAAAGTTGAACTCAACACGTATGCTTATATTCTTACGTCGTATTACATATATTCAAACATTCCATTTCTCACTTTCTCATTTACTCTATATTTAGATATCTAGATAACCTCCTTCAGTAAGGAATAATCATTTTCATTATCATCATCTTCATCACCATCATTAGTTTACGTTTTTCAGTATTTCCTTACCTTACTGTAAATTTAAAGTTACTTCTAAGTATTGTCATTTAGACTTTCACGGCCCGTGTTACTATTCATAATGTTGAATTTTGGGCTTATGCCGTGTTTTATTATACTAATATTCGACGCGTTTCGAAAGAAACCATGTCTTTCATCGTCAGGAATAATCTGGAATACGACAATGTTGCTAAGAGAAAGCAACGAAGAACATATAGAAGGTGCCCAAAGATGGACGCCATTATAGCCCCATGTTAGGGACAACGGAAAGCAGCAGTGAATTACTTTCTCAGGGTTCTGATAATAGGTAGCCTGGATTCACTGAGATTGTAGCCGGTGTCGCGGTTGAAATTATCTGGGTGTTTACTTATTTCAACCACCTCCCTGATGATTCTGGGACGATATTGCTTTAATCTGGAATACGACAATGTTGCTAAGAGAAAGCAACGAAGAACATATAGAAGGTGCCCAAAGATGGACGCCATTATAGCCCCATGTTAGGGACAACGGAAAGCAGCAGTGAATTACTTTCTCAGGGTTCTGATAATAGGTAGCCAGGATTCACTGAGATTGTAGCCGGTGTCGCGGTTGAAATTATCTGGGTGTTTACGTATTTCAACCGCCTCCCTGATGATTCTGGGACGATATTGCTTTATCTGGAATACTACAATGTTGCTAAGAGAAAGCAACGAAGAACATATAGAAGGTGCCCAAAGATGGACGCCATTATAGCCCCATGTTAGGGACAACGGAAAGCAGCAGTGAATAACTTTCTCAGGGTTCTGATAATAGGTAGCCAGGATTCACTGAGATTGTAGCCGGTGTCGCGGTTGAAATTATCTGGGTGTTTACGTATTTCAACCGCCTCCCTGATGATTCTGGGACGATATTGCTTTAGAATACGACAATGTTGCTAAGAGAAAGCAACGAAGAACATATAGAAGGTGCCCAAAGATGGACGCCATATCGTCCCAGAATCATGAGGGAGGCGGTTGAAATACGTAAACACCCAGATAATTTCAACCGCGACACCGGCTACAATCTCAGTGAATCCTGGCTACCTATTATCAGAACCCTGAGAAAGTAATTCACTGCTGCTTTCCGTTGTCCCTAACATGGGGCTATAATGGCGTCCATCTTTGGGCACCTTCTATATGTTCTTCGTTGCTTTCTCTTAGCAACATTGTCGTATTCCAGATTATTCCTGACGATGAAAGACATGGTTTCTTTCGAAACGCGTCGAATATTAGTATAATAAAACACAGCATAAGCCCAAAATTCAACATTATGAATACTTCTAAGTATCTTAGTTATTCACCCTAGCAATGCAACAATTTACCGCCTACACCACCAAGCTAATCCAGTTTATATGTATTTTATATTGAATAAGTATTGAAAAATTGTTAGATTAAAGTTGTATTTGTATTGTTCATTATCAAGCTAACCCATTTCATATGTATTTTATATTATATCAACATTGTAATATTGTTAGATTTAAGTTGTATTTGTATTTTTCATTACTTATCATTTGTATAATCTCGTTAGATGGAAGAGAGTGCCCAATGACCCTAATCTTGCCAGACAAAATAAATCTATCTATCTATCTATCTATCTATCTATCTATCTAGCTATCTATCACCGTACAAAATTTCAGGGTGATATCTGTAATAGTTTCGGAGATATAGAATGTCAGTGAAATATTTCACACAGCCGCCATTTTAAGGTTGTGTAAACAATTGAACTAAATTAGACTCCAGTGCATTACAATGTGTTTAAACATTTGCTGTACGAAGTTTCATTTCGTTTGGATGGTTAAATCGCGGGAAAAAACTATTTAAAAGTTTCAAATTCGCTTGGCCGCCATGTTGGTTTTGTAGTCACCAGGTTTTTGAAAGCCTCATAGATGAACTTCTAGTAGTGCCCTTTATCACCGTACACCATTTCAGGGCGATATCGGTAATAATTTCGGAGATACTGAATGCTGGTGAAATATTTCGCACAGCCGCCTTGTTGGATTGGTGAGACACAATAAAATTTGAAGGCACAGTCGGGGTCGGCCAGAATAGTGCTATGATCTTACCGAGTTTCATTGTAATAGGTCCCGCCGTTTAGAAGTTATTAGGGGGGACACACACACACGCACCCACACATGGACAAAAGGTGATCTCATAAGCCTATTTTGTCATAGGCTAAAAATGAATGTCATTTCAGTTTGTTCATTTTAACAAGTTCAAACCTGTCGATATTCGTTGAGCCCATAGGAAACCACCCATAAATTAAATTTAAATGTTGGTTTTTAGAAAATCCAACTTGGCCTTGTACTTTTCCCAGTCAACAACCAATATGGTCTTGTACCGTTTGCCAATATATAGCCTTTAATCAAGAAAGCAATCATCGTCCCAGTCATGTACAGGTAATGATTTTTTTTGTTTAGAGCTTTTCAGTAAATGAAAAATGGATTGGCATTTTAAGTTAGGCTTACCTCAGTTTTAAATAATTCACTTTTTGGCAATGGTTTTGCACTAGTTCGTCTCGGGTTTTCAGCGACTGCTACGGCGATAAGGCTTTTCTTTCCAAGTTTCTAAAAATAAATAAATTAAACCGCTATGAACACCTAAATTCAGATTAATACATACATTTCATAAAATAAAATAAAAATTATCAAACAAGAAAATGAAACAAGTTAGTTTAAAAAAGTCTCACCTTGAATTGTTCTGAATTTTTGCAGTTTCCTTCTAGTGGGCTCAAAAGTGCAATGGTTTCTTCTCTCTCAGACATGTAAGGTATACGGGTTATCTACAAAGAAATAAATAAAAAATCATTAATTACCTTATAAATATCTACAAGTTTAAGGTTCATTAGCATTACATCATTAAAATAATCATTGGTAGGTACTTACCAAAAAATAAAAGATTTTTCTTCCACAGCTCTACTGTATACGTCCGTTTGCTAAAATGGCAAGTGTTTGACTAACACAATCGTTATCAGTCTGCTTAGCAGCATTTTCTCAGCGTTTTGACCTTGAATGGTTGTCTGTTTCTCTTTCTCACATGTTCCCACGCCTCGCCACATTCCTCAAGCACCACATGATTCGTGTACCTTATACTAGTTTCATGTTTTAATAAGGAACCAAAGTGGCTGCCTCTTATACATTGGTAGTGCTACTGCATAAGAACCAAAATGGCGGTCTTTGTTTAAACAGCAGACCTGCTAGCCTCTACCAGGTAAGTAAGCTGATATCGCACTTCCTGCTGACGTAGATATTTCTGTCTTATCAGCAGTCGCTCTCACATGGTCTCTGGCTAGGTATAGTATTCAGTCTCCAGCAAGCAGAACTGTGTGTGTTAGTAATGAAAACGTGTGTGTCTTAAACATTTTACTGTAATAATAATCATTAGCAAGCGGCCATCCTCAATACATGACCATGTTAACCACATACTTTTACCACGTCCACGAATCACTTTGTCATATCCTACAACCGTCTGCTGTGGCAGAGAGCAGTCTCGCTCATCACCGTTGACTAAAACGTTAAAGATCACCTTCAGGGTAAAAAAACCTAGCACACTTAACACATTTTGCAATTATATTCGCCTCCATCCGTCATAGGAAATATCACAAAACCAACCGTAATAAGCTGCCCCGCCATCCCGCCAAAATAGCAATTCATTTCTTCCGGGCACGGTCACCGAGATTACCATGAGGGATTTTGAAATATTTGTCATAGGAACTATCTGAAAAAAGCGACCCCTCGTTCTATCGTTCTACCATACATCGTCCCGTCAAAATAGCCATTTTCTGTATTCAGCATGGCCAGTGATAGCCTCGTTGTAACACACACCCAGCCCTACCGTCTAAGTGTCTACGAGAACGTTTCATTAAAAAAAGAAGTAAAAAATTAAATGAATAGTTTTTGTCCTAGAGACTTGAAATGTATTGTGGGTGTAGAAGGGACATAGACCTTCCATTCATGTCAAACAAACTCTTTTCTCATCTTCACCGTTTCCAAAATAGCGCCAATTTCAAAATCAACAATTTTTAAAAAGAATTTTTAAAAATACCAGCGCACATTCCTAGCAAAGAGGACGTCATGCCAACGCCAACAATACCTCGTTCGTTATAAACCGACTATCCGTTCGCCAATTATCACCAATATTCGCCAGAAAGTAGGCTATCATTTTTTTCTCCTACACACTTCAAACTTGCTCTCCACCTAGAAGGCATAGCCACCTTTTTTTTTAACGTCAAACAAACTTTTTTCTCATCTTTACCGTTTCAGAAATAGCATCAATTTCAAAATCAACGATTTAAAAAAATACCAACACACATTCCCGGCAAAGAGGACGTCATCCTAACGCCAACAACACTTCGTTCTTTAAAATCCGATCATGCGTTCGGGAGATATCGCCAAAGTTTATATGAAAGTAGGGGGCGGCCTGGAACTCTTTTTACCCTAGAGACTTGAAATTTATTTTGGGGATAGAGGGGTTAGGGACCTTTAATTAATGTCAAACAAACTTGTTAGTTTCAAAATATATGATTTTCAAAATTACACTTTTTTCAAACAATTCAAAAAATAAAAAGTTTTACTATAACAATCAAACACATAGAGACCGTTCGTTTAAGCCATTGCACAACGTTCTATCAGGTTTGGTGTTCAATCTATCGCCTATTTTCAAAAACAAGAATTTAAAAAAAAAATCAAAAAATATAACGAGTCGACCATAGGAAAGAGGACATCAGCCCGAGTCCAGCGACATGCCGCATGACCATGGTTTCACGAAATATACATAATAGGTCAGCGTAACCGAGCGGTTCGTGTCACTCGTTAGAACCCGTACTACTCCCCTGCTCCTGATTCTTGTTTCAAATCCCGCGTTCGCTCTACTCGCGTGTTAATTGTGTTGTAGCAAAATGCAAGAGATATATTAAGCCCTCAATTTGGAACAGTGGTACAAGACACACGATGTGAATGTCTTGCTTGCTAAATTTTATAAATTGCAAGAAGGACCCTGTGGCCTTGCCTTAGACAAAATTCATTACCTACAAATTAAGAAATGTGAATTTAACCCTAGTTATATCCCTAAACCACGAGCGATAGCTTTGAAAAAACGGCGGTGAATATTGAAAACCGGGATGATGATTGTTTTCTTTGGTGTGTGGCTGCGTATTTTCAGCCGGCTCAAGAGCGTAATGAATGTCGGCCAGGAAAGTACAAGGCTACAGTTGATTCTTTAAAACAAAATTTATCTTTAACTCGCGTGTCGTTCCCTATGGACTAAACTCTGATCCACAGGTTTGATCAGGATAATACCGACTATTCTTCTATGGTTAATGGCCTTGATGGTGATGAAATTATGGGTCCTCTTTATGGAACAAAACAGCAGAAACATCACTACATTCATCCTTTATATCTGTCTGTAGGAGTTGTGATTCAATATTGTCTCATTAAAAGCCATAGTATATTGGTAGGCAGTCAAGTGTCAAAACATATGTCTAAAAAGCATATTTGCGATCGTTGCCTCTAATATTTTGGAACCCCTACTCTTTTGGAACGACACAGGGAAGATTGTAAATTACAGGAGGCGGTGAGCTTGTGTTGCCACAAGGGAATGATGCTGTGTTAAAATTTAAAAACATACGCAAGCGTGATACGGTTCCCTTTGTGGTATATGCCGATTTTGAAGCTCTCAATGTACCCATGTCGGGATGTGATCCAGATCCTAGCATGAGCTCAACCATACCAATTCAAAATCATGAAACCTTTGCCACAGGATTTAGTGTAGCGAGTGCGTATGACCACACAAAATCCTATTTTAAATCTTAACATGGCCTAGATTGTGCTAACTGGTTCCTAAATGAACTTGTCGAGTTGGCTGACCATGTACGGGAGTTACTGGACAACAAAGTGCCAATGAGCTTAACTCGAGAACAGCAGGGACAACATGAGCGTGTTACGACATGCCATATTTGTGAAAAGCCACTGGTGTCGAGGACACAGTTCGTGATCACTTGCACTTTACGGGGAGTTTCGCGGAGCTTCACACCAAGTGTGTAATGTCTATTACCAAGCTTGTCGATTCGTAAGTGTCTTCACATCATCTGGCGAGCTATGATACGCAGTTCCTGATTCGTGAATTGGATCATGTCGGCAAGGTAACATTTTCCATTATTCCTCCAAACCATGAGCGTTTTACAGCATTAACATCGTGGTGGATCAAAGTTTGTATTCGATTCCTTGACTCGTTTAAGTTTATGGCCTCATCCCTAGACAGCCTAGTGAATGGCTTGGATGGGAAGGAATTGAAATACACCAGGACGCATTCTGAGAATCCTGAACACTTTAAATTATGCATTGGGAAAGACATTTTCCCGTATGACTATTACATTAGCTGGGACGTGTTAAAGCAGAAGACTCTTCCACCGTAAGAGAAACTTAACTCCTTGCTTACATGTAGTACCGTGTCCTATGAAGACTATGCATATGCATGCAATGTTTGGCGGGTGTATAATATAAGCACTCTAGGGGATTATGCAATGTATTACCTAAAATTTGATGTATTGCTGCTCACGAATGTGTTTGAAAAATTCTGTGCGTTGTGCCAGCACATCTATGGACTTGACCCGGCTCATTATTTAACGAGCCCGGGACTGTCCTTTGTTGCTGCCTTACGGTACACACAAGTGGAATTTGATTTTACTGACCGATGTGGAAATGGCCTTATTCTTTGAAAGAGGCATTCGCGGAGGGTTAGTGTCGCTTAACCAGTGCCATGCTGAAGCGAATAATAAATACATGCCATCCTATTCACAAGACAAGCGATAATCGTATTTAATTAACTATGACGTGCATAATTTGTATGGCTAAGCCACGAACCAGCGGTTATCCTGTAAGGATTTTGCCTGGCTCTCCGAGGAGGTGGTCTCACATTTTGATGTGAACACGGCCAGCCTCAAAACGTGCCGCGGATATGTTTTAAAGGTTGATCCTGAATAACCCTTATCCCTTTATGCCCAACATGCTGATTTCCCATTCTGCCTAGAGCGAATGATACCCCCTAAGAGTAAAGGAAAGTTGAAAAACTCATGGGCACACTTTACAACAAAAATGGGTATGTGTTACATATCCAAATGTTGGTGCAATGCCTAGCCCAAGGCCTGGTCACGAAAAAATCCATAGAGGTATTTCCTTTGCCCAAAATGCATGGCTCAAGCCACACATGGATTGAAATACTCAGCACCGGCAAATGGCGACACAGCAGTTTGAAATCAACTTTTTCAAATCGATGAACAACTACATTTATGGCAAGTTTATGGAAAATGTACGCTAATACCGGGACATTAAATTGGTGAATATCTGGGATGGGCAGTGGGGTGGTCGGTGCTACATTGCCGAGCCAAATTTCAAATCGATTAAAATTATCGATGAGAATTTGGTGACCATTGAAATGATTAAATCACATATGACCATGAATAAACCCATTTACTTGGGGAAGGTCATTTTAGATTTTTCCAAATTGGTCATGTAGAAACTCCACTACGAGGATGCATTTCGGGGATGTATCTCTTTTGTATAGGGATACGGACCAGCTTATATAACACATTCGCCACTGTGATCCCTATGTCGTGATGAGTCAACATAGTAACTGGTTCGACACCTCTTCCTACAATGATGACAGTGTGTTTCAGCTCCCCGTTAAAAACAAGAAGAAAATGGGCGTTTAAAAAAATGAATGCGGTGTTTCTATCACGACTGAGTTCGTTGGACTCGCGTCTAAAATGTATGCTTACTGCACACTAGACCATAAAGAATCTAAAAGAGCCAAGGGCGTAGGTAAGGTGGTGGTAAAATCGCTACGTGGCGACGACTACTAAGCGGTTTTACAAATTGGGAAAGCTATGTCCCATAAACAGTGTAGGATACAATCCAGCAACCATAATTTGTATCTTGTCGAACAGAGGAAACACACACTCGCCTTGATGGATAACAATCGTGTATCGACTGATGACCTGTTTATCATAACGAGGAGGGCATTTCATTTATTTGTCTCTTTGCTTGGGAAAATAGTTTTTGTAAATTTTGTAATTTTGCTTTGCTAATCATGTAAATTGTAAATATTAGAATTCTTTTGTAAATGTGAGATTTTGTAAATATAGGAAACAACCTGTGCCCCAAAGCCCTGTACAACTTTATATTTTGCATTGTTTGCTTGCCTGAAATTGTAAGTTGTAAATACTTTGTTTCATTACAAGGCTGTATAAATTTTTTATTTATACATTCAATGTTTAATGTTTATTTTCTAGTCATTGTAAATGGAGAATTTATAACTAAATGTTCCTTGGGTTAGCATGCATGTGAATGATGTTCTTTGGTAATGAATATGGTGGTTGAGTGTGTTCACGAGGACATGTATGTGTGTGGATGTATGACTAGAATGAGCGTGTGACCAAAATATAGTGTGATATATATATATATATATATATAGAGAGAGAGAGAGAGAGAAAACACGAGTAATTAACATTAGTCATAGGACCATAGCGAACACGGTGAGGGAGGGTGGAGGGAATCCTGCATATAGAAAATCTAAATAGTAGCTTTGTTTTTAAAGTTTTCTTTGAATGTGGTGGTAGATATGCTTTATTTGTAAGACAGCCTTTCCTGTAGTATGTACTGCGCCACTACGTTTTTGGAAACAGAGAGAGAGACTGCACCACTGTTATAGCCAAGCACTCGCATCAAAGAATGTTTAAAGTTTGAAAGTAGAAACATTTTTGAGGAAAATGAAAATGAAACTCTTTAAATATGCAAGATGGAAATGTGTTAACAGCAAAATGAAAAATGAGAAATGGACATTTCAATATCTGCTATTTGCCAAATACAATACTTGGAAATGAACTCTTTCAATATGCTAGATGGAAATGGAAATCTTAAATGTGTGAAATACGAATATCCTAAATCCCTGTCTACATTTTTAAATAAAAATAAATCGTGCTCTGGTAATACTGTTTTTATTTCAAAACGAATAGGGCTTGACAAAAAATACAAAAAGAAATTCCTCAATCCTTTTCTTTTTTAATGTTTATGTCCAATCATCATTAAGTTTCCTTTCATGGCACTAATCACAATCGGGGCTGCCAAACTCTCTCCCGTCTGGCTGCGTGGCTCAGGGGTAACGTTCTCGCTTGCTGAGCCCAAGGTTGCAGGTTCGAAACCTGGCGCAGTCAGCTGGCATTTGAGGGTGCGAAAATGCGAGGGAGCCGTGTCAGTACATTTACTGGCACGTTAAAGATCCCCTTCGGGGCAAAATTCCGGCACCCCGGCGTCTCTAAAAGCCAGGGTAGTTAAAACGGACGTAAAACCAATAACATTATTATTATTATTATTATTATTATTAAACTCTCTCCCACTGAGGCATCTCCGGCAATGAAACCAGCATTGTTCCAGGACCACAGTATTGGTAGCCAGGTAAGGGCATTTCAAAGGGTAATCACTTTGACAAGGAAGCCACAACCAGTACAGGTCCGGCATATATTTTTCAGTCGGTGGCGAATAGATTAGATCTTCCCCCTCGATTGACGATGTTGTTGCTTTTTTTTATCGCCATGACAACCGTGGAATGAGGAAACAAAGTCTTTGTTTATGGTTTTATGGCCATGATACAGTTTTACAAGCTGACATGTTCGACACTGTTGTACCGAAGGAATTTTGGTAATGGACACTTGCTTATGGAGTTCGTAATAGGTTTAGGGTTGCAATTCACTTAACACAGGGTCTTGATTTTGGTACATGTTGCCAGATTTCTTCACTGCATTAGCGGCCACATAGTAAATCAAAGATTTTGGTATGGCATTTAATTTCTCTTTTGTGAAACTGTGCAGTTTTTTGCACACGAAAAATTTCCCGATGGCTTGCTCGGTGACGTTATTGTCACATTCCAACATTGTGGACCCAGACATGATGCTCTGTAGACGGTTTATCACTCACTAGTTATATTCTCTCTGCTGGTAGGAACAAGTAATATCTTTTCCATGACGTCACGTCATGCGTTTCTCGTTAGCCAATCAAACAGTTTCTTACATGGATTATTACTTGATGTTTTTTCATTAAAGTCCTTTTTCTTGAAAAAGCGTATGCAGTGAAGGGCAGCCCAAATCCATGAGATCCACACATTAACACGTGGGAGGCAAAAACAGGTGAAGCCAATCACGTTTTTCAGTTCCTTTCACAAATACAATATTAGCCATAGATAGATGAGCGTTTAATATCATGGCCAAGTACTGTATTTATAGGGAATGGTTCCCTCGTTCCATTGCAATCGTAGATGGGTTTGTATCCAATGGGCCTGCCTTAGATCTTTGACAGACTGAACCTCTAGTGGAAATGGTGGTTTAAACACAAAATATGTTAGTTTTGGTGACCAGTGTGCCGTTCAATTAATACTGGCCACACTTGTAAATATATACTTGTTGTCGTTCATCTTAATGCCTTGAGTGTCCACTGCCAGTGTACGTGACATGTTTACGCTTGACTGGACAAAGGCCGACTGACTACTGGGGTGTACAAAATGCATTTACTCAAATCACATTCTAGTGGAAATCGCGCCCACTTCAAATTGCGCCCACTATAATCGCGCCCACTTCAAATCGCGTCCACTATAATTGCGCCCACTTCAAATCGCGTCCCTATAATCGCGCTCACTATAATTCTTGATGAGGTTTATAAATAATAAAAAAATATTTTTTTATTATACCATTTTATTTGCATATAAATTATATCAAGCTTTACATTTTTTGTCATTCTGGGATAGGGACGGTACCAACTCATATAACGTAATCTTTTGTGTTTGTATCGCCCATTACACCTGTGATGTCCCAATGTCTCAGGATAAGGAGTTTCCACATTCATATTTTCTTCACCTGGTTCTGTACTGCCAACCGGAGCACCGTTAATGCCGTAAGGTCCACACGTATCATATATTTTGCCATCACTCAGGGGCGCTATAGATGCGTAACTTGAATTGGATTGTATACTACCTACATCCATTCTACGGAGGTAGGGACACTCTGGTGACCAGCGCTGATGTTCTTGAAGAGGATCATCACTCTCTTCCCACCGGTCTATAGTAATTGGGCAAAAACACATTTCACTTCATCTCCTGTTTTTAAATAATAGAGGTTAGTTAGTTAGTTATTGTTGTTTGAAGGGGCAGAACTACGATGTCATCAGCCCCTAATAGATACCAGCAGCTGCTAATGCTTGAGGGTTATCGAAAGGCACAGGCCACGTAGAAAATGTCCTGAAACGTTGTTCCTCAGATTTTAAATTCATTGGAGTAACACCTTGCGCCCGATATTCCAACCCTGAATTGCGTAGCCCGGTTCATCACCGCAATCCACAGTTAAAATTCGGTACAACATATTATAAAAACATGGACGATCAAACAAGTTTAGGTTCGAAGACAAAATCAATCTGGGAGGACGAAATCTGAATGACCTCAGTGCGTGAGTTAGGAACTAGGGTTCATAGGAAACATCCTAAAGTTATCCCCAATCATCCATGTTGCGTTGCGAAATCTATGAAAGATAGCACAAAATTAAGATAAAATTCTGCATTTATTATGGGATGCACTGGTTACAAATTGATAGCAATGATGTTTCTCCTATCCCTACACTAGGAGATTATCTAAGTGAATTCTTGATGTGCAATGGAAAATATTATTTTTGATAGGGACAAAATCACCTCGTGCCCTACCTTTCGCTACACATGAACCAACGGAGATCCAGCTTGATGTCACTTCCTTGAACTGAAATTTAATACACTGTTGTATTCCATTCATCTCTTAGTCTGGAGTTCATATCTGAGATGGTTTACCAAACAAAAATTATTATTCACTTATCAAAAGAAATTAATATTCACAAAGCTGTTCCATTTGATCTCTTTCTAAATAATTAATTAATTCTGAATGGTGGATATCCATGCTTATTCTATAACTAATATACAATATTAAATCCCCTTAGGCATTAATGTCTTTCTCACAATGAAATTATTAACTGCCAATCACTTTTGAAACACACTTTGTTCCCTCGGCACTACTTTGGTCCAAACCTTTTCTCATTACATTTAACTGTTACATTATTTCATTAAGCAGGACAAACATACAATTTCTACTTCGCTTCACAAGATGTTATGTGCTTCGGCTGATACACTAGTTATTAACAAGTTGATACGATAAAATTCATTGAAATTCTGCTTAATTAGAATCCTGGGTGCTCTGAATTCGATTTACCAACTACATGAAATGCCATATTAATAGTTGTTAAGAAGCCTTCCCCCCTTAATTTGATATATTCATTTGCATACTTAAATTTATCACACAAATTATTCTCGTACTTTCACTTAAATGGATGCAACATTATACAATACTTTTATCACAATGGTCCTTTAACCATATAATTTTATTCCATTTCCTCTCAATTCTATTATTTATTGAACAATCACATTAATTGAATATCATTTAACTTTTTACCATCATTATAACCCAATTATTTTTCTTATGTAATTTACCCGTTTCCCAGACTTCACGTCGGCCCGGAAATCAAACGAGATATTCAAGAAATGGTACATGGTTGTCAAAATTAAATTTAGAATTCCCTGAAATATATATCCGGAAAAAATAAACAAAAATCAACTACAAACACGGGCAGGCAAGAGATCTAATATCTCGGGTCGATTAACGGGATAGGTGAGAAAGGTTGCCTCAGATATATGATATATATATCTCCGAATAAAATAGGATAGTGTCATTCAATCAGGTTGAAGCTCCAATCTGCAGGCATAATTTAAGATTGCTAAGATAAAATGGTCTCTTTTATTCAAGAGCAGACGAACACAAATAAAATATATATATACTCTCCTAAAATCAAATTGGTTCAATCTTATGTTGGGATCGTAGATCCAAGAGTCCTATTCTGCCAATTCGATTTTCCTGTTTGACTTTGGGGTAATGTGATTAGAAATTAAAGTTCCAATGTTCATTGGTTCAGCTGAATTACTAAATAAAAAAATCGTTGCACTTCACTATCATGGTTTCAGCTTTGAATAAATCAAAAGAACTTGTATATTGTACAGCCTCCCAGGGGTATGCACCCCTTGGAGACCATCCCCCCATCATCTGCCTAAATCTCCTAACGGGCAACCCTTGGAAAGTCGGGCCAACATCCATAAACGTAGCAAGGACAGCTTGCCACTCTAGAAAGCAGCTCAGTCCTTGCACAATGGTTACACACAGCGACATACTATTAACTGGGGCAGCAATGCCATCACATTGCTGACAGCATAGCGCCGAAGAGTATAAGAAGGCGCCTTAATCAGGTCAAAGGATCTCTCCATTATCAGTGCTTCAACGATACGGCCGAAGGCTACGCCAGTGTCATCAGAGGTGAGTCAGTCGTGTTCAGACATCCTACTTTTGTAACCTTTAACCCACAACTTGTACTTTACATTGTGAACATAATTACATTCCCTACAAGGGACTCATACTTCAGAATTACAGACCAATAAACACTTGGTCAACACATCACACTAGTCTTACTGTCCATACGCCTCTTTACATCCCAACGCCCTTCCTTATTCCCGTCACAGTTAGACGTGACAGACGGTAGTCTGATAGCGCTAGCTCAGATACCATTGTATTTCTCGAGCCGACCCGGCTGCTAGCAAGCAGCGCGTGCCACTCGGCTGATACGAGCAGATTCAGTTACATAATAAGCCAGTCAGCTGAGCGACCAGCACAGTGACCCTTGCATTGGGTCCCATCCCTTCAAACACTACTACATTATTTATAGGAACGCCCCCTAGTTCCTAGCACACCACAACACTCTACACTGGTCAGCTTACCCTGCCAAGGGAAGCTACCCTTTTTAGGCACAGCTTTATAAATTAATACAATAACTCTTCCTTTTAGATCCACCCCCAAATAAGGGATCTAAAACACTGGTGGAGGCGCGGTACTACGCATAATAGAACGGGACTCAACCAACGAGCCCTCGTAGTCAAAACGACCCCTTGCGTACCGCAAAAAGCCAAGCGAATAGTGAAATTTTTTTCCCCAGACAGAAAGTAGTTTTTTTTTTGCTCCGATACTAGCTACACAGGGGAAATTCTTACTAAACCAACCCCCCAGCCCCAGAAAGAACCAAGCAGATACGAAAATACACTATCAAACACGCACAGATTTTTTATTTTTATTTTATTCACATACGCTCCATTCAACATGGCCCCTCTATACCGCCTAGCTGTGCTAAGGAGCATTGGGGAGTACCAGGAATTAATTGCCTGGCACAGAGTTTTTGAAACTAGGCAGGACTACCTCAGAAGGTTTCAGCAGCTCCTGCACGCCCAGTACATGCGGATCATAAGAGCCCTTGTCCGGCCACTCCGCAGCGCTAAGAATCGTAAGATTCGGGCGAAAATCCCCACCCTCCGCACACAAATCATAAAAGCCCACTGGCAATTACACAGTCGACACGAGTTTATGTTCCAACAATGGGAGACACTCATCAGGGAACACAGACGCATAGGGACACAGGACACAAAAGTCGCTGAACAGGCCATATGCCTCAATAGGCAGTACACCCAAATTTGGGACGAATATCGTGAGCTCCAATCCAACAAGGCCATTTTTGAGTTCATGGTAGGGCCACCAGCCCAGCCGAGAGAGGACATAAGCGTGGATACGCTGACTCGACAATTTGCGAGGATATCCCTCTCGCCATGTACTGCCACACATGGGAAGGAGGTCACCATGGCTACAGTCAAGAAGACGGCCAGGTTAGGCTCCAATAGGCTACAAGTACAAAGTTACACGAACACATGTCCTTCAGCTCCGGATCGGAAGGCAATTTTGCCAAACCGAGGGGCAGAGCCTAAAACAACCCCCTCGGAACAAAGGGACGAGAGGGAGTTGAAGCCAGGACTCTCAGACACACATAGCATGACAGAGAGACAACGGGGCGTAACCACGTCATGGGCAGACGACATAGAACCCGTCCCACTACACATAAAGCCTACATACACCCACACAGATAGGCTAACGCAATGGCAGGAGTCTGCCGTGGCCACAGGCCGAAAAGCGGTCAGGCTACACGCCACCACATTGCTAGGCCAGACACAAGCCATTAAGCGACCTTTACCGCCAGTTCAAAGGGCAAATTTGCCAGAACGAAGGCGAACACCGGTATTAGTCCCTCAGGATGCACGATACACGCACGCACATTTTGACCAGGGACACACATAAGTTCCTCTACACGGGGGAAATACGCCAATAAATACATACAGACTCACTAACGTAAACTGCACATTTTTTTTTCTTTCTTTCTCTATCTGCCTTCTTTCATGGATATGCAGTGCAAATTGGCTAGATCAGAGGTGCATGATTCAAAATCCTTGTTTTTTTTTGTTTGTCCCTGACATTTTTTCTCCCAGGCCAGCAATGATTATTGGTCGGAGTGGTCATCACCATAAATTGGATAACGTAAAGTTTCTAATATCCAAAGCCAAGTAGAAGCCCATCAGGTGAGCTACGCGGCTTAAAGCCGGAAAGAGATATTTTGAGCATAGCTTAAACATCAAGTCACAGCATAGAGCTTAAGCGAGTCTTTCTAAGCAGAAATGACTAAACGTTCTACGTTCCGGTTCAACAGTTGGATAGACTCTCTTGTAGAGGGCAAAAGACATAAGAGTGGCAGGAATTAAAAATCACAAACTAATTTTCAAAAAATTTGGTGAGGTGTGCTTTAACCAACTGAAAAGCCCAATTGCACACCGGGGCGAACCACTGTCAATTTGTTGAGTTATGCCGGAACATTTAGCACAATTTGTGTATAAATATATAATGGCTCAACGGACAATACATATTTCTCTTTTGAAAATTATATATTCAATGCCAAGGTAAGGTTACAATTGCTTTGGAGTGGAGTTTCGACTCCCATAGTGCCCTGGCTTTGCTCGTGACGTGGATACACATGTATCAAATACGTCTGGCAATGGCCTTCCCCGGGTGTACTAGACAATGTCGGTAGAGTCCCCTGAGATGTAACCAGATTACTATAGTGCTAACGTCACCCACTAGGTGCATAGTACAATCAGGACCTACTTACCATTTTTTTAAGCATTTTTTTCATAGGGTTTACGACACAATTTTGACAGACTATCGCCGTCCGGCAACCCACTTTAGCAAAGCATACAACAGTGGGCAGGCGACATACAAACATATATTCTATACCTTTTCAAAATGCTCTCTTAATACGGAGCGGGGCATAGCTCATTTTTTTTCTCCTCTTCCTCTGCCTCAGTCATTAGGCCCGATGAAAAAAGAAAAAAAGGGTGGCCAAGTTGAACTGTATGTATTTAACCCATAGGCATACGTGACACGTTACATTGCCTGTAATATAATTTTTTTTATCATTTCCACAACAACACGCAAGCTAAAACGCTAACACACCGTAGGATGAAAACCCCAGACTTTGGGAAGCCCTGCATATTTTTCGAAATCACACAATCAATTTACATAGCCACATGACAGTAAAATACTACCAGAACTGTCCCGGAGACACAACCTGAATAGTGCCAGAAACAATTACTCTGGGTAAAAGACAGTCTCAAAACCCGCAACCTTCTGAATACCAGGAATATAAGGTCGGGCAGCTATCCAGTTCTAGAATAGAAAAATGGGAAAGCTAAGACAGATTGCGACAGTCCCACTAACAGCGGGTCATAAACGAAAAACAACAAAATCGCCTCCGGCATCTAGTCACCAAACACGCGACTAGCGGACCAGACACACTAGTGTATAACGACATTTGGTACAACAGATAGGAATATACTTGAACCACGTTACAGTAACACACAATTGGGGACACAAATGTAGTTAGTAGGAGGTTCTTTTACAATACGGCCAATGCATGTGGGACTTTCGAAGTGAAAGGCCACGGCCTGTGGTTTGGATTCCACGTAAAACGGAAGTCCCGGGGCGCATGATCTACAGATTAACGGTCATGTTAAACCACAAGTTTTTTTTCTACACTGCGAGAGGCACTGCTCGCAATCACGACAGGCAACAATCAAGTTCACACACACACACGTGCAGAAGACAAGGACGTGGGCGGAACATAAAACAAATGAAAGCACACAACATCGTAATTCAACACCGTCGTATCAGCAGTAACATACTCCTCAATGAGCAAGACTGCTCGACACAGACGAGCCGAGCCAACTCCTACTGGACAGAAACCAACGCATCATTCACGGCCGATCTAAGGACCCTATAACTCCCAAAATTACACTACGAGGAGAGTTCAAAAATACGCAAACTCCTCACAGCATTGAGTACTTTCGTTTGCGCATAGCAGATACACAGTACATGTGCCATACTATATCCGGCACAGAGAGGGTCACGCCAAGTCTTTACAGGCAACCGGATTCGAACCCATGACCACACACCACACTCGTACCAAAAACTAACTATTCAACGGTATTTTTGGTACACGGAACACAAGCAAAAACCACACTGGGGAAGCCCCAAGCCCTGAAACACAACGCAGACATAAAACACAGAGAATGACATGAGGTCGCGGGTTCCAATCCCAGTGAACATCAGACACCAAGGAAGGCAATCATCCAGGCTTCCAACCACACCAAAATTGGCCCATACTGATACATGAACAGGAAATACCACATTTCCTCACGCCAAAAACCGGGCATAAAATTTCAAAATACACCTGACATGAGACATACATTTCCCAGACACAGCTAGGATAATTTCATAAGACAAAGGTCTTACGGAATGGTGACCACGCAATAGCATTGGCAAATAGTATGAATTGCCACATTAAGTCCGCCAGGAATCTAAAACGATGACCACACTTGCATACGTGCAGGAAAGCACATGCCAGCGGATGACAAACAATAACATCCCAGCCTGACATTACACATACCAACTGCTGACTTGCAGACTATTCACACTGCAATACTGCGATGACCAGACACTATTGCGTATCGCCAGTGACCGTGAAATTACAAACACATAACAATTATAACACCATACATTTTTTTCCACACTGCAAAAACATTTGGCAATGGACAAGACGTGACACAGCGGAACTTATCTTGGGCCTATAAGGGCACGTTCGCAAAGACGTTGGCAGGCCACGGGCGCCTTCTGCCCACACATGCGATACATATTACGACTTAGCCTGCAACAGACCAACCGTCCGCGTGGTGTAGCGGAACATAGTCACACACACGCACACGCACTCAACAATTAGGAGCAAACACAGACAAGATCTCCCCTCTAATAACTTCTCTTATCGATCGTAAGGCATAGGAGTCATTACAGATGACTAGCACATGACCAGTCGCACTACGACCACTGGCCACATTTACACTACAAATGGCAGACCAGATTAGGTCATGAAGCTTTGCTATCCCAAGGCGCGGATAGAAAGCAAACATGGACCAAGGGAGGATGACAAACCATAGGTGGATAATCCCAGAGGGATTACCGACATACTACAGCAGGCTACCATTGTTAATACCCAATTCCCTTCCAATAACCCTCTCACGTCCCACATAAGCCAACGCAGACACATGTACACGACCAAAAACAGCTACACTACATTATAAAGTACACACAAGGGGTTGATGGACTTCATGCGTCTAAAGAGACGGCATGCTACGCCTTGGGCCACGATGCTACCACCTGAGTATTAGGGGTGGGTCAGCAGACATTAAATAAGCATAATGCACATCTCCAATTGAGAGATGAGGCCATAGATATATATTAACCATTCTTTAGTACTTAAACACTCCCGCATGACAGGAATATATTGGTATTATGCCCCACCCTACACCTATCCGTACATGAAGGCAGACGCTTCATATCCAGACACATGCATGACTATCCCATCCATTTACCAGGGATTTTAATATCAAACCTGCATGAAATTTTCGTATCTTTGCAATCCCGGGAATTACCTCCCCAGTCCACTCACTATAGGAGCATCCCAACGCCATCACCGGTTCAAGGCCACCACTAACGTGGAACCCAAAGGTGCGCAACCCCTTCCTGCCTTGTTTCAGCCCACTCGACAAATAACTACCCCCAGATCCTAATAACAGGGTACCTGACACTACAGACCCTACTAACACCTCCATTAAGGTAAAGAAAGCATTATTGCTGGAAAGCTGACGTAGCAATGGTAGACCAGAAGTAGCCTATGTACTTAGAAGATCTACAACCCCGCAACACTGGAAATATTTTACATTTTACACAGAGATTAAACCATTTACACAGGTTACGCTACATTTTTTTTTTTTACAAAGGAATCTGATACGATCTGATTGATGACAACGGTGTACGCCGAAGGTCAGAGGGACCACACTGGAGCAGAGCTGGGGAAGGCGATGTGGACCCTTACCCCAGTTGGCTCAACAGCGCAGCGACCTCACTTAACTTGACGGCTAGACCAAACAGACGAACCACGTAAGGTCAAAGCATTCGCGACCTGGCACGGGCAAACATCGAGATCTAGGGGTGCATGTCGCTTATCCCCCTTGTCGGAGAAGGTTACACCCACTATGTGCCACGGTCATCGAAGCCAAGACCTGCAGGGAGACTTTCTGGGAATGGCGGGAGAAATAGCTCACTCAGCGCCAGACTCGGGAACTATCCCTAGAGACGACCCCATTATGACTAGACTTCTAGTTAAATTTAAATCTAAGTAGGCACGGCTTCCATAGCGGGAAGCAAAACTCCTGTGCGTTGGAGGGGAATATTAATGCGTAAAGCATACCACGATTGCCGATACAGGCGAAGATTACTGCGAAAAGCAAACCACGATTGCCGATACAGGCGAAGATTATTGCGAATAGCAAACCACGATTGCCGACAAAGGCGAAGAGATTCTATTACTGCGAAAAAGCAGACTGCGATTGCCGATAAAGGCGAAGATTATATTATGCCATTGGACGAACAATGTCCAATGCCCACATAAATGGCGCCACAGCGGGCAGTCAATGGGCATTAAGAGAGGGGCATTGCGAGCGCCTCATAAGGGCTACGTGGGCGGCCCAACTACGACTACACACGCAATGGCAACGATCAAAGAAATGGAAGGTACAGCAGGCGAAACGGTTTGCTTAGTGGCACCGTAAGCCGCCTGTGACTAGGTTAGTACTAGTAATAAGACCTAAAATAGATGTCGACAATAGGATTAAAACGGAGGGGACTACGAGACATTGTTGGGTTCCGGTCCCGACAATGTACTACAAGGGCACCACCGCGAGAGAAATCAAACGGACAGCCTCCATCTAAATTTTAGTACTTAAGTCATAGTGCCATTTTCAGGTCACTTAGATATAAGCAAAATTACTAACCGCTGTTGCTAATAATAGCACAGCACATTTCGGCTTTAGAGTAAGGTCCACTCGGCATGTACATACAGTATAGTTTACATTTAATTAATTTTATTAATATGTAAGATAAGTAGTGTTAAGATAACGCCGGTCGGCGCCTGATGGCCCAGAAACCCGGCATCAGGGTAAGTCCGACAACTCATGATAAGGCATGATAATTCGTGGTAATTTAAGGCAATTTTTTTTTATATATATATAGATCACAATAGAATATCTCGGCACTTGGTGACTCAAAATCCATTACCAAGGTAAGCCCGACAGCACTAGGCTAGAATAGGTTAAAATAGGCTAACCTAGGTTAAGTTAGACTTCGGTGGCGCTACACTTAGTTTCCAAACTAAGCGCTACCAAGGAAGGTTATATATATACCTGTAATGAATTATAATGTATTGTACTGTCCTATTCATGACTAATCCACTTTTCACCCACACAGGAAGACCACGGAGCACGAAAAGATAAACATCTTTATATGGATGCATTTTTTGTTGTTGTTTTGATTTACAGGTAACCAAGAACGTGAATATGTCTGTGGTAAATATATTACCAAAATACACATATATGTCATACACAAATACACTCCTTATCAATTTTAGTTGCACCCGTAAAGGTGACAACGCCAGCGGTCAGCGGTGGACAGCATACGTGGGATGATGACCATCGCTGAACGCAAACACATTTCAGAATACGCAAATGAAGCGTTACTTCAGGCTCAAAGGGCGACACAGAGTTTGTAAGTGCCGGACCTTCGACCCTAAGGTGGGATTCCGACCCACGACGGAAAACCACGAGGTTACGTGATAAGTACAGGGAGAGAATAGTGGACTAGCCACTAAACCGCACCAGGAACGGCCGATTAGAGAACGGTCGGCGAGGCATAATAGTACGGTGCGCACCAAGTATAAGAGGTGTGCAATAACTGGCCAGGTAACAGAGCTCTATAAGGTATATATATATGATAGTGATAATTGTAAAGTGTAAATTATTTTGTATTTTCTCGCCATGTCATACAATTGCAAGGTTCCACAAGAGTGCCAAGGATACTTATACGTACAGGGTACCAACATGGCAACCATTATTTTTTCTATGTTCATCTTTATTACTATGTTTACTATGTTCAATTATAACTTGTCAGGAATTTTACAAATGTAAGGATTACTATTATTATTATCGGGTCATATCTGTTACCATTATCAAGACCACCAATGTACATAATGTCTATGATTTGTTTTCTTTCATTTTTCCTTCTTCTAACTTCCCCATTTGTCAGGGCGTTCCGTTTCATCCCGAACCAATAAATACACTTTGATTATATCCCTTAAATTATACCCTGGAACGCCCATTTTTTCTATTCTCATCTATCTTTCTCTTTGCAGGGAGCACTTTTTCCCCAAAATAAAGCCAGACGACACAATTCCTCGTCTAGCTGGGTTTTTCCTCCCTGCACACATATGTAACGAATCACCATCAAAAACCATGTTTTTTTTGTTGAAACTAGCAATATGCCAACAATGTCATTTTTTTTCAATGTCAATTTTTTTTCTCGATGGCAAAACTTTATTTTTTCAATGTCAATTTTTTTTTCAACGTCCATTTCTATTGTCACAATGCCAATGTCAATGTTATATATATATCTCTGTACATCCCATAACCCTCCCCTCTGAACACGGGCTGACCTCACACCCACACTTCGATACGGCACCACCCATTCTATACGACGACGCCCACGAGAGACACACCACCAGGAGATACGAGGGGGCTTCAAAAACCACTACGTCAACATCCCAACCTCCAGTTCCGTTCCCGTTCGCGAGGACGCGAACAAATGAAGGAAGACGCTTGTACAGCCTCCCAGGGGTATGCACCCCTTGGAGACCATCCCCCCATCATCTGCCTAAATCTCCTAACGGGCAACCCTTGGAAAGTCGGGCCAACATCCATAAACGTAGCAAGGACAGCTTGCCACTCTAGAAAGCAGCTCAGTCCTTGCACAATGGTTACACACAGCGACATACTATTAACTGGGGCAGCAATGCCATCACATTGCTGACAGCATAGCGCCGAAGAGTATAAGAAGGCGCCTTAATCAGGTCAAAGGATCTCTCCATTATCAGTGCTTCAACGATACGGCCGAAGGCTACGCCAGTGTCATCAGAGGTGAGTCAGTCGTGTTCAGACATCCTACTTTTGTAACCTTTAACCCACAACTTGTACTTTACATTGTGAACATAATTACATTCCCTACAAGGGACTCATACTTCAGAATTACAGACCAATAAACACTTGGTCAACACATCACACTAGTCTTACTGTCCATACGCCTCTTTACATCCCAACGCCCTTCCTTATTCCCGTCACAGTTAGACGTGACAGACGGTAGTCTGATAGCGCTAGCTCAGATACCATTGTATTTCTCGAGCCGACCCGGCTGCTAGCAAGCAGCGCGTGCCACTCGGCTGATACGAGCAGATTCAGTTACATAATAAGCCAGTCAGCTGAGCGACCAGCACAGTGACCCTTGCATTGGGTCCCATCCCTTCAAACACTACTACATTATTTATAGGAACGCCCCCTAGTTCCTAGCACACCACAACACTCTACACTGGTCAGCTTACCCTGCCAAGGGAAGCTACCCTTTTTAGGCACAGCTTTATAAATTAATACAATAACTCTTCCTTTTAGATCCACCCCCAAATAAGGGATCTAAAACAATATCATATTTTTCACATTCCCTTCAACAAATCTATCTACTCACACAAGTGAATTCTTACATGTTAAAAATTTATTAATGGGAAGAGTATTAATCGTGTATAAATCAAGAATTTAAATACAGAAAAAGACACAAGTATCATCAATATTTACAGTTAGCATTCGACATTATGGTAGAATTCCATACAAATAACGTCAAATTTCTCTCATATAATTCAAATGTTAATTAATTATATTACTCCAATCTCCAATTATATTACATCAATCTGCTAATCGTTGACAAATTCCAGTATTCAGTTCCAATATATAATCATAATGCATAAATTATTATATCTTCCATAAATTGTATTATTATAAGCGTGATGAATTTATTAATTAATTAATATAGCAAGTTCATTCAATAATTTAATTGGTTCCAGATCACATCATTTAATTATTTTCCCTTCGAAGAGTTGATCAGATTAAGTAGATTCTTAGTTATTATTAATATCTCTTTAAGCTCTCATATCAGTAGCAATTGGTTTACAGCCTTTAATATATCATTATTATTAATCGTCGTAATCATAAAACATGCATAGCGCAATTATCATCTCAGGATTGTGTTCACAGACACTTCCTTGAATTCTCCTAATCACAAAAATCATTTGTGAAATACTTATTATCACTCCTACAAATGTGAAATAATCATATCATTATTATTGAATGGGCCACCTGACTCCCATTCAAATGTTGCCGCTATAAGGCCACCTATTTAAGAAATGTCTACAACATAATTCAAATTACATGCATTCATATATGGGCTGATATATGAAAATGCCATAACTCAAATTGCTTGATATAACTCGAAAAATCAATCAAATCAATAATTCAGAATCTTCCAATACTCAGTTAGTTAATAGGAAACCAATAAATTATTATTATTATTATTATAAATTACTCTACACTCTGCAATAATGTTTCACATCGATGTCATAAATTGCTATAAAAATGCAATTATGATCCTTGATAATCATCAATCAATAATTATGAATATCACTCCTGCTTAAATAAATTAGATAGTATTACCATTATTTTTTTGTCGTGTGGCCTCCCCATCATTTCAAATCAGTTCAATCAGTTAAATTTATTGACCATCGCTGCCAAACATCTGAAAATGTCGTTGACAATCGCATTCAATCGTGCGAAAATATTCATAAACCGGAAGAATTATTATTAAATAATTAATTAAATTAATTTAAATTTGTTAATCAAACAAATAGATACTAAGTCGGTTTATTTATAAGAAACAAAATGTGCGAAATATATAGAAATTGGCAATGTCTAACGCCTAAAGTAGCCCTTTTATGTTTGAAAATCAGGCATAATATCAGAGTCATCCGAAAATAATATCAATCATGTTTCATGGTGTTGGTTGTCATGGTGTATTATGGATGTATGGTTTCACTGCCCTTGAAAATCGTCTGAAGTTCCACGATGACTGAAGATGTCTTGAATTTGCTAGACCAACGTCGCATGAATTTGTAAAACTCCATCATCAATGAGTTGACTGTATAAGTTACTGTGTCTGCTGATCCTGGTGTTAATCAAAGTCGATAAGTTTTCCCCTTATTTTATTTAAGCTGACGTATCCTTGACTGTGTACAAGTTTCCAGAAGTTCCCACGATGACAGAAATGTTGTGTGAAATGAGCATTATGAAAAGTTCAGGTTTCCCAAATATCATTTGGCTGTTCGCCACTGCTATCTGAATGTTGCACATATTATGAATCTTGATATTCAGTTTTTACGTTAATTGTGTCGTTCATAGAACTGTGTTCTGCATATTAATGTTAATTTATAGAGTACAACTGTGGATATTACAGTATAAATGTCTTATTGTATCGAACCTATGACTTCACATTGCATGACTGCGCTGATATGTTGAGTTGTAGGGTTCATTAAGGCGTTCATTACGATGCAGTAATAGTTCCTTGTGGTGAATAATAATGTAGGAAATTAATGTACTCACATATGCCGCCGTTTCAATTACACGATTTACACTGAATTTATCGCTGATATCAAACACTTTACCGTCCGTGCGATTATTCTATCGAACTCATGTTCACTAAGCCATTTCGCTGCACGTGCGTGGTCTGAAGAATACGAACATCGGTTTAAGTTGGCTCGATCTTTCCTGCGTGAAACCACTTCGAATAATGACTAGCAGTTCGCTGATACTAAGAGCGAGTAGAATATTCCTTTTCTCATCACGTGGGGTGGAAGGGGGTGAGTTGAGACTCCCTCTCTCTGACGTAATACAACGTAACACAAAAGTAGGCTTGACACAGGTAATATAATTATAATGAATACTCGGCTTTCTGCTATAATATTTAGCCGTTAGTCGATTGATATCTTCTATTACCAATATTTGCTAATACTTGGATATACAGCTGTAATTAAAGATGCGTTAATTAACAAATATAATTCATATGTCAGAAAAAAATGGCTTCTACTTACTTGCGTGCAAATAGGCTGTCGCTAGGCTTGAAGACTCGCTCTCAAGTTCATTATGCAAGGTCCAGTCGTGAGCCTACGTTCCCGTTCTCTTTACAGCTGAAGTGTGCACATATCAAGACTAGATTTCGGTCACAGTACCAAATTAATCCTTCCATATTTGGCTTACTCATTCCACCTCCTGCTGTGTGAGTTTAAATACCTTGATTAAAATTAATAGTATGCTCAAGAATGCTATTCTCTTGTGTTGGTTTCCTCATAATTATGTGGCCTCGATTTCTAATGAATTTTCTACCTACCTAAATGTCTTCAACTAGGTTATGAAATATGCTCTAGTGTAACACCAACTAACATGTTTATAGCGTCATCTCCACACTTCTATCATTATTTTCTACCTAGTAGGAATTACCTTCACTAATACATAGTTAAAGTTCAACATCCACGAATAAACAACTAACTAACTTCGTTGCAATAAATCACAAAATAACTTAACGTTCCTACAATCATCATCGTGAATATGGGGTTCTTATTACTGCCGCAATAGAATTTTATATGATTCTCCAAATACTAAAATCTACTCTACTACAGATACTATGTTCTACGAGATATCATGATGTGGCCTGTACCTTCGACTTCTTCCTGAGTGTACATGAGTTGTCTTCCCTTTGAAAATGGCTCCTTCCACATCTCCACTCAATTTCTGTCTGGATTCCACCCATCTCCAGGTCCCTCGGTAGACTCGTTTTCCATTGTCGGCCTCCATCCTCGACTCCAGAATGTCAGATGTTCCCGTAACTTCCCATGCCTCATGTCTCTAGCTACCCATCGTGTAGTGGTAAGAGTTCATCGTGAAATATGAGCAGTTACTGTAGCTGATATCCATTTTCATCAACATTTGACTTGTCTTTCTGACCGTCCAGTTTTGTAGCAAGGGGTTCTGATATATCATTCGTTCAATCCGTACTCTGATATTGTCATTGGCTTGCTAACACTAGCCGATTTACGTAAAGAAATATTAGGTGCTAGGAATAACTCGTAACACTTTGCGTCGCGTGGAAACATATGGTAATCACTAATCAGCCTTTGACCCACAACGCGTTCAGTCGGGTTGACACGTCACGGATACCTGGTTCACCTTGACAAGTGACGATCGCGCTTGCTGGCTTTCGTTCGTAAGTTCACGCCAGCTGACATTTCCCGTATTCAGTCCACTTATTAAACTGTTATCACGAGAGCCTGTGTGATACCATCTACTCAAAATATTCGTGTACAATTTACAAGAACAATCTTGCTGTCATTATGGCACACGTCTATTACACATTCCGCAATGCATAACTTTCTCGTAATACATGAACATCGCATATTACATGTCCGCTTTCGTCCCATCATTGAAAGTAAGTTCCACTTTGCCACTATGGCGATTAACTCAACACATTCGTGCATAATAATAGCCGCGTTATACAACTGTCCGTTTCGATGTATTACTGTCTCCAGTCGGTGTACAGTAAGAAGTGGTCTTTCTTCTGTAGTCACCTCACCATTACGTCTCGCCTTCGCGATGACAGAGTGCTCTATAGCGTAGTATTCACACCTCGTGGTCAACTTGACTCCTATTTTCTTGATATGCAGCCGTGACACCTCTTATCCCTGTCTCAATTTCTTGCATAAATTATTCTTACTTGACCTTCGTTTCACTTTATAACCAAAATTTCACTACAGACCTATTCAGCGTAATCTTGTATCTTGAACCAGAAATCTCACAGTCTTGACGACATTCTGCTCCTCTACGTAACCGATTCAACATTAAATCATGGGGTTGCGTTCTGCTATCTTGACGCATGTCATATCGGTGACAACCTCTTGTCGCTTTAAGACAATCCATGACTGTGCTGCTTGACTTCCATTCGCCTTTTATTTATACACTAATCACTTGGTTAGACAGCGGATAATAGTTTAATTGTGTCTAGTGAATAATGAGGCAATAGGCCGTAGTGTTTGGCGGGACATTGTCACGAGTTTCAAAATCTAGTCAGATGTCGATAATGGATGTCTTGACAGACTCTTCCAAGTAGGAACAATCAAAGACCACCAGTGCTTTGCCTTTAACTATTGGGGTGTCAACATGGGGAAATTCTCTTTGGTAATACGACGACCTAAATTTAGAAAACATGTCGTAGAGTGGGCCAAACTTATTTTTTGAAAAATCTAAATCCAATCCTTCATATGGAAAAATAGCCCGGTCAAGAAAAGACGTACATTTCTCAATTGTATGTGGCATACAGAGATGGACACACGGCCCACTCCAGTGCATAACAATTCACACATGGACACATAACACACTCTCCTGGACTTGACAATACACCCAATCCACACCACAATCACGTAAGATCAAAGACTCGAGAAAATAATGTACAAACACACTTCCTCAACATCTGTGATCATTATAATATCTTACTCAGAGAACGGACGGATCTCCGTGAATTAAAACAAATGCAACAAGGCATATCAGTCAAACGGCCTGTTTAATTAAAATGAGCAAAACAAAACCTATTAAATCCCTCAATATCTGTTGTTAAATTTACATTAACAAAGATCCACTTATCGCCAAAACCATAGCTCACAGTCATGCGGAATGAAATATCGCAAAACAACATATCTGCACCCGATAGTACATTTAGTCCACGTCTACGTGAATAAAATTCATTACAATCACAAAATAATTACAGAGTAGTCATGATGAGTTACCCAAATTGAAAAGGTTTGTCGGTAAATTAAGCTAATACATGAATCTAGAAAAAACCCACAACAACAATATTATACACCCTGTTCCCATTTTCCAAGCTATACACGACCAGAATAAATTTATTCATTGTACTCAGCCTCTCTGCAAACATTCAGCTGACGTCACCCTCCGTGACCCCTACTGAGAAGCTAACTCCATCTCGAACAACATCTCAGTACTGGAATTCATTGACATTCTTCCTTCAATACGACTGGATTCTGTCTTCACGATGACTTATTCTGCATGGAGCACATTGTGAAAGTTAAATTATTATTGTCACACGCACAATTAACTGGTTAAATTGTTTTATTGAGTTACTCAATTCGCTCAGTGTCCGTAGCAATTTTTAGAGACTTTCCCTAATTATTATAGCATGGTAGCTATCAAAATATCACACGCACAGCTTAGTTGATGTCCAACTTGACAAAATAGAATACATTTCATGAGGTGAAAATGTTTAAAGTACAATTTTACAGTGTCTAGCGACACGCCCAAAAGTTACAAGTCCAAACGTCCTCAGACGTGAAATTAATAGGTTCAAATGTGCCATCTGACACGCAGAATAACAGTAATACGTCAGTGTCCTTTGACACACAGAATATCAGTCTGACACGCAGAATGTAGAAAATAGAATGAATCTTTACAGCTTCAATACCACTATTTATATGAAAATGGCCAAATTTTAGGAGAGGTGAAAAGCTCCAATGCTAAATCTAGAGTAATCGGGCTACAGACATGTGGATTACATCAAAACACTCGTATGAAAGAGAAGTGCAAGGTTCTTTTCATCGGAAACAAATTCGACCGCTGTGATGCTAAGTTGCCGCTGTACCAAGCGTCATCTGTTCCCATTCGCTGGTTCAATTCCAAGTTCGGCGCTCAATCCATTGGCTCATCCCATAAGGCATTTCTGCAAAGTTTTCTGTTTCATTAAATACAGTAGCCCTCTCCGTCACTCGCTGGTAGACTATAACATATTTCCACTCTGACTCATAGCATCACCCCAGCGCTCCCGTTCGTTGACCCATAAGTAACGGTACATCATCCCGTCGCCTGGCTAGTAATAAATTCTTTCTTCAACCCTCTTCCCTTGTTCTTAGGAATGTCGGGTCCTAAGTCTTCCGACTTGCTGGCTCGTCCAACTACCTGACTACCTGACGTGTTTCAGCAAGTCTCTAATATTCATTTCAACAGCACATATTAAAATATTGAAACATTAATATATGAGCTTCTTATATTAAGGGTTCAATATAATGGTACTAAATTCTGTGGCTTACTTTTCTTAAATCATAGAATCCGTGCATTTCACTTTCTCTTTTAATATAAACTCCTCTGACTCGTTACAGAAAGATGCCATCTCGCAGGAGAAGTATTAATTATCGATAAGTTAAAGAAAGCTTAATATTCTAGCATATACTTTCTCAATGTAGTGGTGTTAGTGGAGACATAGGTTGTGTACCGAAAGCTATTTAGTAGGGCTATACATGGAAAATTCTTTTAATATTCGGGAGGGTTATTAATGGAAAAGACAAGTAGGATATATGAAAATAGGCTGTTAAGTTCTTCACGGAACTACTTGTTCAAGTATAGGCTATATGACTAATGCGAGCCATCTTATATTTTACTCATCTCTTACCAAGTTTCTAGGCTGTGATGGTGCAGTGGTATATCCGTTTGCCTCTCACCCTGTTAATGTCTTTGGGATTGTCGAACTGAAATGTCACGTCTGGTTGTGACTCCACATTAAAAGAAGGTTCCATATCGTCCGATTGCATGATTAACAATTACATAAATGTACAAGCTTCCTTCATTTCCTTATACCATGTTTGTGTTAATTGCCTATTACATCCTGAGTTTGAATAGTACAGTCATCATTATGAAAATATGGAGTCGCTGATTCCTTGCCTTGGGCATAGAAAACTAAGTTTCTTAATTGCAGCTGTAACAGATGACGGTTTATCGATTTTAATAACATTTTCAAAATGGCGACTGCGTGCCGTATTCATTGAGACAGTCTTAAGGCTAGTGCTCGCTAGATATGTTTCATAATGTCTCTAGTTTACTTAGTTTATTGCTAATTGCTCAAAAACATACTGACTGATTTACACAAAATCTTATTCGTGCGCCCACCCTCCATTTTGAAATAATTTCATTGTCTACATTGTGCCTCATATAGATAAAATATGTTGGGGAATGTACCATCTTGCGATGTTTTGTCACTTTGGTCAAATAGATTGTAGGATTAAAGGCTTTTAATTTTCAATGCGGTGGCTGCGCGCTATATGCCGTGTGAGCCTTGAAACTAATGCTGGTGACATTTCATATGTGATAACTTGTTATACAAAATCACGTGGTAGTTGTTCAATAACATTCTGAGTTATTCAATTTAATATTTTAAGAGTACAACCAGCCAACATCTTCAATATATAGAGTCACTGTTGTTTCACCTTGGGCATACAATGATATTGTTTAAGTCGTCATCCCCTCGGGTAGACTGGCGATGTTTGGCCAAGGGGTAGCGATGCAATGGGGGTGTAGCCGCACAAGAGGATGATTCTCTAAACGGGATGTGTGTGTGAGGGGGTGCGTGAATGTTGGGGAGATAGAAATGAGTGAGTGTAGTTTGAAGAAGCTTCAGGATGGGCGCTTACCATGGGTAAGCGCGCGTGCCATCTGATGAAACACTGGTATGCGTGCGTGCGGCCATCGTACCGCCAGCTGATTGCATGATATGTCAGGAGACGCAGGCCGAGGCGTGATTACGGAGCGAGGAGCTGGGATTATAATAACGGGGTGAAAGAAAGAGAGATTTCTTATTCGTAACTTAGGGTTTAATGCAATAAAGTTAGTGTAGTTAAAGGGACAGAGAAGGGATAAAAAAGGATAGCCGACACACTCACCGTTGGGGCGTCTTGTAGTCTGTAAGTCTGGTAGCCTAGGCGTCGTCCATGTTGGGATGGCACCGCCTCACCGTGAGGCGCTCGCCTCCGTACGTCCGGCGCACTCTCTCCTCGGCCCAACTATCCAATTGTTAGAATGTCCCCGGGCCCGAAGGTGCCTTGCGTATTTGAGGGTTCAAATAGGTTACCCTATGTCAGCGGAATTCTGCATGTATGTCGCGGAGTTGCACACTCTGTTCTGGTGGCCTACTTTGTGATGCAATAATTGCTTCACGTATAACTGGCTGTGCAGCCCATTAGAGTCCCTTTATTACTACGGGATTTGTTCGGAGTTTTTACGGATGTGTAGGGCGTTACAGCCTTTAAGGACCGGGGTTGTAACAACTCCTCTTCTTCAACGAATAGTCGTCCTCGGCCTTTGTGTAAGTCATGGAGGCGTCGGTTTGTTTATATTTTCTCTACTTTTCTCCTTTCCTTCTGTATTCTTCTCTTCTTAACATCTTTCTTCTTTTCTTATTTTCTTTTTTCTCCTTCTCTTCGTCCTCTTCTTCTCGTAGTGGGATAGGTAAGTGTGCCGTGCTAGGGGGTAGGTAGGTGTGGCAAGAGGTGGTTTTGTGGCGTATACAGTCGATTTACAATTTTACATTTTGCATTTCTTGTTGGTATTGTGCCCGTTTGACAAGGGTATCGGGGAGCCACATAGCTTAAATGACCCTCCCGAGACCCTCCTCCAACGAGAAGACATATAGGACGAGGAGGAATGCACTCTCGGACTGGGAAAACACAAGCAAACTTATCTCGGGGGTGTCGGGTATAATGAGAGATCTAAAGCTTCCAGTCCAGAGGAATACAAACACAATCACACAATAAAGAGGCCAGGCTTACATTTAAATCGCACTGATTTTATTCACAAAGATGGCAGACCCGTAGCCTACTTCCGAAAGGTGAAAAACGGCTAGTCCGTGCTAATCGGCCCTAACAAGAATTTACTCACCTCCAAACAATACATCCTAAATTAAGTCTCTCGACGTCCTATGAAAAGATTCTAAATTAAACAAGCAAAGCTAACAGAATGACACGTAATTCATCACTATCCAATTACTTCGGAGATTGCAATAACAATTAATATCACAGGCACGAGTTGACGGCAAAGAACGTTATTTACTTGTTTACAATGCAAAAATTCCATTACATTTACCGCACAATAAGTTTAAATACTGTGCTATGATGGTGTCATCTCTAACATTTAACGTTACGGTATTCTAAGCGAATTCCTATCTGACGTTAAAGTTGGCACGATGTAAACGAGAAGCGTTTAATCCAAAATTTCAAAAAAGGTAAGCACATTCTGTTCTATATTAATCAAAGAAAAGCTAAACTATTTACAACTCAAATGTATTACAGCATGTCATCCTTCAAAATGTGCGCAATTGGCGCCACTGACCTGCCTACAAATATTCTCACTATTTGTGGCGAAAGGCCCTGTGTGTGTGGGAGAGAAAAAGTTATGTTGGAAACGGCATGAATTAGCTTCATAGCTATCGTTGCGTTGTCAAGTCAACCCCCGTGTTTAAACACATGGTTAACTGACCGTCGTGTCACACAATAAGGAATACCTAAAAATGTGTGAAAATATCGCATAAGAGCAATAGCTAAGCATTGGTCAACAAGAATTCATTATGTTTATCATGATTAATCATATTTAGAGATGCAGCCTAGTACTTTGTTTATATTTTCGTTTAGTGAGAAAATACTATCACTTTATTTTTATTACAGGTCTGGCATATCCTTTTCCTTAGGTGGAGAAAAGGTTTGATCTTCCTCCTCCTCTGTAGACGATGTTTGTTATTGCTGCTTTTTTTCTCCATCACACCCGTGGAATGAAGAAACAAAGTCTTTACATGGACTTTTATGACCGTGATACAGTTTGACCAGCTGACAAGTAGCACACTGCCGCATAGAGGGTATTTTTGCCATAGCCACTTGCTTATGGTGATCATAATCCGTACATGGTTGCAATTCACTTAACACAGGGTCTTGAGTCCATGATTTTGGTACATGTTGCCAGATTTCTTTCACTGCATTTCCTGCGACGTAATAAATGAATGATTTTGGAAGAGCCAATAATTCTTATTTGGTAAAACTGTCTAGTTTCTTTTTGCACACGAAGAACTTTCCAATCGCTTTATCGGTGGCACCCCCTTTCTCCATGGTATCACGTTGATGTTCACACGTCGCTCGTAGAAATCTCACTGGTGTCATTCACAGGTAAACCTTTAGTTTTAATTTTATTTAACAACTCCCAGCAGGCATTGGTGGATAGCCAATGAAACAATTGCCACACCTGTGCCAAGGCTTTATGGGTAATATTGTCACAAGGGCAGCGGTCCATAAGTGTTTGCAGCGAGGAACAACCCATGTCCATTAAATCGATACATTGACTGTAAGACGCTAAAAATGGTTGTAGCCATTGACGTTTTTCACTACCTTTCACAAATACTACATGTGCAGAAGACAAGTGGGCTTTCATGACCATGTCCAGGTGCTTATATGAAATGGTTCCTTGCATCCAGTCTAGTTGCATATGAGTTTCAATCCACTGAGTTTGTTTACGGTCTTTATCACACAACAAATCAAACGCATAAGGTGGTTTAAACACCAAATGGATAGCTTGTGATATCCAAAAAGTGGAACAATCGATAATGGCCACTTCTTTAAATATAAATTTGTTATCTCCAATTTTAAACCCTTGACAGTCGACAATCAGTGTACGCAACATGTTCACTCTTGTCTGGATCAAGTCCAACTGACCACAGACTGACCATTGTTCAGTAAAGTGTACCCATGTCATTTACTTACATATCATTCTAGTAAAAGAAAATAAAAACATAGAGTAGTCACTATAGAGGTTAGGATATGAGAGGGGGGGCATAAGAAATAATAATATAGCAACAACAACCAATTTTAATTACATTATTTTATTAGCATAACAAGTTCTACATTCTTTTTTAATTCTAGGATAGAGGCGGTACCATCTCATACAACAAAAAAGTCTTTTGTGTTTATAGTGTCCATAACACCGATGATATTCTAATGTCTCTAAACTGGATGTTTTTGACTGCGAGCTGCTCACTGAAGCACTGTTGACACCATAAAGTCCACACGTATCATAACTTTTTTCATCACTTAGAGGCACGAGTGAGGGGTAACTTGAATGACAGGGTATATTACCCACCTCCATTCTGCACAGGTAGGGGCAGGCAGGTGACCAGCGCTGATGTTCCTGCATGGGTTCATCGCTCTCTTGCCATTGGTCTAAGTTGATGGGACAAAACACACATTTCACTTCATCTCTTGTTTTTAAATAGTAGAATCCAGCGGCTGCTAAGGCTTGAGGGTTTATAAAAGGCACCGGCCACGTCGCAAAGGTCTTGAAACGTTGTTCCTCAGATTTTAAATTCATGAATGTAACTTCTCTTGAGGCTTGAAAGCAAGACATGACTGAGCGGTTTGATGTGTGTTGACCTGCTATTTATACACTTGTCACTTGGTTGGACAGTGGATAATAGTTGACTTATTTGTGATGAATAATCAAACAGTAGGCCGTGGTATTGGCTGGAACATTGTCATGCGTTTCAAAATCTAGTCGAATGTCAATATTGGATGGTTTGACAGACTCTTTCAAGTAGGAACAGTCAAAGACAATCAGTGGCGCCCTTGTCTTAAAAGCTTGGGATGACAACATTGGACAATTCTCTTTTTGATAATACGACCATCTAAATTTAGAAAACAAGTCGTATAGGGGGCCAAACTTATTTTTTGAAAAATCTAAATCCAAACCTTCATAGGGAAACACAGCACGGTTGAGGAAAAGACGTGCATTTCTCAATTGCAGGTGATCAAATTGCGTGACAACTTTGGTTTGTTGATACTTGCGATTCGTTTGAAAACCCACAATCATGTAAAGAAGTCTCTCTGTATAGCGGGCTGTTTTTATAGACCAACTGTGTGTGTTGGTGGTGGGCAATAACGGGTACTCATGTAGTGTCCAGCTTCTAAATTCCATGGGTAGAGGTATATCTCTCTTTACCATTTTGAGTATGTCCAGTTTTTTGCTATCGTTAAGGGTCATGTGAGGCACTTTCCATAGCAAGCGTTGTAGTTGAATTTTTGAATCAATGGGGGCATTGTCGGCTCTCTTGAGTGCATTATTATCACTCCTGTCTCTCACCAGATAAAGCACTTGCCTTGCGTTTTACCACAATACGCTGGTGATCTTCAGCAAAGCCTAAAATCAGTTTAAGAGGTAAATATCCAGTAAAGGTGCCATCGGTGTGTACCATCCAGTCATTGGTCGAGTCAGGGCACCAACCCGCCATGCAAAGTGTTTTAGCTTCTTCCTCACTATAAGAGGGATATAGTTTCATGACACTGGAAATACCCACATTTCGAGTGCTATCCACCACGATATCGTTAATGACATAACGTACTTCAGAAAACAGGAAGGCGAAAGCATGGTTGGCTAACTTGGATGTAGTGGGTGTAGAGCCATCGGCTTTGGTGAGCCGACCTTCAATCTGAATAACACTTTCATGCGGTAGAGTGTAAATATCTTGGTTGTTGATAACAAATTGAATTTCATCATTGTTATTGAGTCCAGGTGTTTGAGCTTGATAAGAATGGAGATCAATTCTTACCACTCCTGGTTGTTCCTCGATGTGGTTCGCTACCTCTAGGATAGAATTCATCGCGGGGGTTGACGTGGTAACCCAAATCCTGTAAAATCTGCTTGTTCTGAGATGTTAACGTGTATTCACGTGGTAAACAACTAACACCATTCCTAGACGGTGCTGTTGCTTTATATACAAACTTCATAGTGGTTTTAGCACCAACTTGTAAGTCACTGGTGTGGTAGAATCTAGATCAACGAGTTGTTGCTCTCTATTGATCAGTCTTAATGTTATATTACTAATACCATCGACAGCCACAGAATGAAAAAGCACCACTGGCGGGTTTTCACGAATAATATAGCCATTGGGCAATGTTACAATAAAGTCATAAAGCGAATGCGATGGTTCTTGATTGGTGTACACTTGACTAATAATATTACACGTCACCGACACATGATGGTCCTCAATGAATTTCACTTCATGGTCTGATTCATGTTTTTTGTTGGGCTCCAACACACGTGGTTTAAATCCTAGTAATGGACCAATGGAATCGGGGTGAGTTTTAAAGTCAATTTTGAATGTAGAAAAAATACTGCAGCGATGAGTGTTGGTATTTCCTACAAGTTCAAACTTGCGCGTTCCATCGAGAAATGACTTTAAACCATATTCATTGATCAACACCACATAAATGTGCTCATAAATGCCATCTATCGTGTATCCACCAGAGTTCAGGGTGAGCACAGAATCATCATAGTAAAATTTGTTGTTCACATTTTCACGTATGTTGTATATTCTATTGTACGTTTCAAGTGAAACAAGTCCTAAACCATAGGGCTTTTCACTCAATTCGATAGGTGGGTAAAAGTCTAGGCTCACTTCAGGTCCACGTCCATGCAGTGTAAACGTCTTACTTTCCACCGACATACTGTTGACGTTTTTGCTTATGTTGCGTCTTATATTAAAAAAAATAAACACAAACGTCCACACTGTTGGCTGTTAAACGTTTGCTCACGTTTCACATTATAATATATCTTGATCCTGTTTCCAAAATAGGTCACTAGTTCCATGGGCGGGGGCAAATTCCCAAAACTGTCAAAGTACCATACAGTGAATCCCTCTTTGACATAAGCTACATAATGTGTTCCAGGTCCTCGGTGATCATTCAAATTGACAACAGCACATTCATGTTTCCAGGGTTGTGAGGGTAATTGGTTTCGCATAAACACACCTCGAAAATGAGAAAGCTTCAGTTGTGTAGCATAGCTTTCCACTTGCTGATGCGTCAGGGCATGTCTTGCTATGGCTGAGGTTAAAGATGTTTTTATTTTATTTCGAAAAGGTGAAATTCCTAATCCTTGTTGATAAAAGGCTGGCTTCAAATTGACATTTCTAGCCCCCATAGCAATGGCTTTCAATGTTTCATTGTGTCGCTGACTTTCTTTGAGTTGTTGCTTGCCCTGTTGCGCGGCTTTAATAGTTTTTGCCACTGCACTGCCGCCGCCTAAAAGTGAACCTAGAGCAGCCAGACCAGCGAATAATGCAGGTAAAAATCCCGCTCGTTTAGGGACGGGGATCACTCGCCCTTGTTTTGAACCCTGTCGCTGACGTGTTGGAAAAACATGTCTCTGTGCTGCTCGAAGAGCTTTCCTTATGGTCAACACATTATTTTTTATTTTTTTCTTTCGCAAGGGCTTGTCCACGAATGCCATAAGCCCAGGCTTTGCCAAGGACAGGGTCATATTTTTAGTCTTTCTCACCACATATCTTTGTTTCACCATGATGATGATCACCAACAACCTTTCACAAGAAAGTTTAAGTCACAACTAACGTCAGATTGTTATTTCATGGCTGTATATTCCAATTCTACATAAAGTGGGAAATCGTTTATGGTTTTTCCAGCTTGCTTTTCATTCCATGTCAACATGAGATGAAAGGATAATTCGTCTCCTGCATTGACCATTTCATGGTTATGGACCAACATCCTATGACCATTTATCTCTATTTGTAAATGGTTCTCATCAGGTATGGCATATTTGATGTGAATGGTTCCATCATAGTGTAGTCGATAGTGGCTTAAACCCGAAGCAAGCACATAGGTCAAGTGCTGGTCATGAACTAGCGGTATATGGTTTATATCATTCACAGGTTTTACATTTGTCAGATGCACTAAAAATACAGATGGGATAAATTTATAAAGACTTTTCATTTCATAGGTCACGTATCGCTTGGTATAGACATCATCATCTTCGTGTGGGTCTTCCACGTGAATAATGCGGTGATGATTAGCGCTATAGCCATTTACCGTAAGCTGAGGCACTTTATCATAAAACTCATACACCTTGTTATCCACATACTTTTTTGTAGTAACGTCTGTAGACACTTGAGGATGTTTTACATGAGTTAACCGCTTTCCATTAAAGTCATAATCCCCTTGTTTTGTGCGTGGCACTACTGACCTATCCACATAGTGTTTATTAGCAGGATCTGTTTCTTGTTTAGGATCATGTATGGGAACAGACCTAGCTTTGACCATCAACGCACGTCCAAAGACATCCATCGTCAACCTGTAGTACGAGTCTACTGTTTCTATGACAAGGCTCGGTGCGATGTATATAGACAGCCTGCTAGCCTCTCTAAGCCTTAGTTGAAATGAAGCTAATTAAGCAGCAAGAGTCATTCCCCGTGAGGGACATGGTTTCCCATCTCTGCCCCACATCACGTGAACAACGCCATGGTTCACTGTTTCCATCTTCCATTCGCTGCATCGTTGTGGGACCTTCCGACTGTGGAAAGACCAATCTTTTGCTGACACTTATTACAGCGCCCAATGGTCTGTGTTTTCAAAATATTTATATTTTCGCAAAATGTCTCTACCAACCCCTCTACGTGTTTCTAGATCAAGTCATGTCTGGATTACAAAATGAGAATATGGGGTATTTTACATTTTCCACGTAAGAAAATGTTATTTTACCGGATGAGGTAAAGCCTGATTCACTCATGATTTTCGATGATGTATCCACTGAACGACAAGGCATCATTCAAAGCTATTTCAGCATGGGTCGACACAAACATATCGATTGCTTCTATCTTGGACAAACTTATTCTAAAATGTCCAAACAGTTGATTCGTGACAATGCCAATGTCATTGTTTTATTTCGCCAGGACGAGAGGAACAGTCGTCACATTTATAATGAACATGTGAATCCAGATATGACCTTTCAAATGTTTACAGAATTGTGTGGCGAGTGCTGGAACACACAATGTCATGCCTGTTTAGTGATTGACAAACAAAGTGAACTCAACCAAGGGCGGTATCGCATGGGTTTGATCATTTTATTGCTATTTAAGACACTGTATCATTCCCTCTCAAGTCATTTGTCACGACATCATGGCGTTAGCCGAGAGTCAATTGAAAAAGCATATTATTAGAGCAAAAAATACTATTCGCCAAAAGTTTCGTCAATTGAAACGATCACGTGCGGATCATGCTTTGTTTATTCAACAACATTTAGCCCCTCCGCTAAAAGCTATGTTGAAACCCTCTTTCAAGCCATCTGAAACGCTACCCTTCGTTTCACAAGCCACTCAAACGCACCACGAGGACCCTGAGGAAGAGGAAGAGGAAGGGGAAGAGGAACAGGAAGATTTAACTAGTGTTAGCGAAGTTGAGGATAATGAGGAACAAGTGTTTACGCCTCAAAAAGAGGCATCACCCCTTGCAGAGTTTTTAAGAAAAAATAAATCCCTGGCCATAGTCGAAACACCTTGCCCTTCCAGATCGTCTCCATTTTCACAACTCTTGGCCACCCCTCAACATAAAGCTCAACTGAAAAACATTTTAATAAAATATTATGGATCAACACTGGAACCCTATTTCACAAATCTATTTATTGGAAACACAGATACCACATACGGCGTTCGCTATGAGGATGATAGTTTTAAAATTGGGGATTCATCGGTTAAATTTAGTCGTACTAAAGCTGTCATTAAAAAGATCAACTATAAATTAACACCAGGACTGTTAAAGCTACTATTCTCTCGGACTCCCTCATCCCATGATTATACGCCAGAGGACCTTGATAAATATCAATCCATTTTATTGGACACCCATGCTCACAAAAGACAGTATGATCCCACTCAACAAGTGAATGCTAATATATCTCAAAAATATAAAACCATCATTGCAAAAATGTTCCCCTCTTGTCAAAGTGGTCGTTGTAAATTGTCCGCTTCAGGGGTGACATTTAAACCATTAAAACCCCCTGTGGATGTTACCTACTGGCACAATCCAAATAAACTCGTCCAGCGACTACAACTGTTGCATGCTTCACGTCAAGCCGGCCATACTGGTCACGATTGGGAAATTCAAGAAATTGAGGAAGAACTTCGAAATGCCAAAATTATTGTTTAAACCCTCACCCATTAAAATGGGTATTGCTCACGAGTTGCATCGTCCAGCTAGACGTCACTATCAGCGACTCAAGGTGATTTCACAGGGTGTGGATGAACTTTGGCAAGCAGACTTGGTTGAAATGATTCCCTACGCTAGCGTTAACGATGGTGTACGCTATATGTTGACGGTCATTGATGTTTATTCCAAAATGGCGTTTGTTGAACCTGTGCGTCGCAAGTCTGGTCCACTAATTACCAAGGCCTTTCAACATATTATTCAACACTCCAAACGTCAACCTCAGCTGCTACAAACTGATCAGGGGAAAGAATTTTTCAACAAGGATTTCTCCAGTTTTCTCAAATCTAAGGATATTCACCATTACACCACGTACAGCAATCTCAAAGCCAGCGTGGTCGAGCGGTTCAACCGAACATTGAAAACCTATACGTGGAAAGCGTTTACCGCTCAGGGCACTTATCGCTGGTTGGACTTGTTACCTGAGCTAGTGTCACGTTACAATGACACCAAACACAGAACCATTGGGACCAAGGCGCGCCTCGTGACCAAAAATATTCAGCGATTGGATAAACTGTTTAACCCCATAAAAACAGCAGATCCTAAACGTCATCGCCTTAACATTGGGGATCATGTTCGTGTGAGCAAATTCAAGTCCGTCTTCGACAAGGGCTACACACCAAATTGGGGGATTGAACTATTTCGAATTCGTCAAGTCAACCTGAACAGTCCAGTCACCTATTTACTCGAGGAACTCAACCATCAACCCATAAAAGGCAGGTTTTATCTTCAAGAACTCCAAAAGACAGCGTTTCCTAAACATTACCTTGTGGAAAAAGTGTTGAAACAAAAAGGAAATAAACTATATGTTAAATGGTTGGGATTTAGCTCAGCCTTTAATTCTTGGATTAATAAATTACATGTTGTGTGAACCTGTGTGCTTTGTATTTATTTATTCACTCATGTTGTACTTAACCTACAGTCCTATGTACAGTCCTCAGCCCTACATGTATTATGAGCAATACATATTTATTTCTCTCTTCACTTGTGTTGTCTCTTACACCAACTCTCCCCCTCTCCTCCCCTTCACCTCCCACCACTGTCAAAACAGATTGTGTCTTGTTAGCTCTTATCGTGCGCGTGTACAGGTGAACACCTGTGTGTTAGATCATATGACACATGAACTCGCATTTTCTCACGTATGAACCAAAACAGGATGTGACTTGTTTCACAAGGAGGACGGTAATAAGGTCATCTCACACGTGTTCACATGTATTTCGTCACTTTCCTTTCATATCGTTATCCCATTATAGTTGTGGGGGATTAGTGAACAACGTCAATTCAACACATTGCTTTACACGTAAATGTAGTTAGGCCCTTTGACATAATTTAAATAAATTCATGGGCTAGTCCGTAGGGACCAGTCCAAAGGGGCTCATCCACAAGGACTCGTCCACAAGGACCTGCCCACAAGGACTCGTCCACAAGGACCTGTCATCAATAACCTGTCAACAAAGACTCGTCCACAAGGACTTGTCCACGAGGACCTGTCAACAAGGACTCGTCCACAAGGACTTGTCCACATGGACCTGTCAACAATGACCCGTCAACAATGAGCTGTCAACAATAACCCATCAACAAGGGCCCGACCACAGGGGCTCATCAACAATAACAGGGGCTCTCACCTCAAGGCCTAACATGCCCCTCTTTGTTTATCAGTTTGCCGATCGACAAGCACCACTTGGAAAACGTTTTGATCACCCCTCGTGGGTTGGGTTAGGTTAGGTTACACTACAGCCACCATCTTTAAAAAGCCCGCCCTCTTACAAAAGCTATGAGTGGACATGTGTGTAAAAAACGGAAAACAAGCATGTTAATTCATAGTGGCTTTCCACCGAACACATGCACATTATGTGGAACAACGTTTAAATCCATATCGGCATTCAAACTCTCACATGTTGCAATTGGAAAGAGAGATTCTCTAAAAAATTACAATTTTCACCCCTAGTAGGGTAGGTTTTATTTTTGGGGTGGAAATATGTTGTCCATTGGAAAGGGGGTGTTATCCCGAGTTCTACAACACCTCATTTTTTAAAATCCAACCATGGGTTCGAGAGATATCGCACCGCCGCCATCTTGTGTGGAGGAATGTGGAGGTGGAGGATATAGAACTGTCCAAAACACACTACTCACGTGATTATTCTTTTCAAGCACACTGAATTTACACTGATAGCGGCTCTTAGCAAAAATGACCATAGGTTTTCCGGTCACAGATGCTATAATCGATGCTTGTGCAACGATACTCACTCCAAACTTGTTATGTTAATAATTCAGTTTATCACTTTCTATTGGAGTAATCCGCACACAGAAAAATTACTTTCACGTATCTTTGAATATAACACAATTAAATACAAGTTCTTACAGTGATATAATTGATGAACTCTTCGTATTTTACCACTTTGCCATGCCGGCATGCAACCATGTGCTCGGCACGTTTTCAGTCCTGGGTTCACAAAATTCACCCAATCTTATAATTATACTCGTTGAAGTTAAATAATAGTTACCGATTATAATGACAGTCATCCTGCACACATTTAGAAATAATTCGCACAAAGATGATACTTCACTTGTACTTCACAGTTGGATTCACTAGCGAAGGCAAAATTGACATCCAGTCAGGACCATGCCTGAGACAATAGTGTGGTCATCAAAATGATGGAAGTTCCGATGGGTTCACTCTAGTCAAGAGTGCAACTATTAAATTTTCTTCGCATATCTGCGAGGTTATACATTCAGTTACACATATTACCAAAAACCGTACAAATCTCTAGTCTCTCAAATACTGTACAAATATCATCCAATAATTCCAGTCCTCAAAATATATGCCAAAATAAATATCAGCAGCGCGGCAACTCATGATGCATCAAAAGAGGGTTATTTCAAAGGAGAAAATGGTGCTAGTTTGAAGTCCTCGGTTCGTCCATGGAATAATGACTTTTATTGACCCATCGATGTCACATCGAAGAAGTGATGTCGGGCTCAGTATAGATTTGTGGTTTTGAAATGTGAGGTTGATTATGGGGGATGATTACAAATATGAAGTGCATGAGAAGGTGAGTATAGCCTCAGATGTGTTGTGGATGAAAGTGAGAGTGTTGCATGAATGTAAGAAAGGTATCGATGTAAGGAAGAGAGAGATAAATGGTGTAAAAAAGGGTATAGGGAATTTGAAGTATAGCTACCCCTCTTTTGACTCGTCCGTGAATTGTGTAGTACTCCACAGTTCACGTTCTGCCTTGAGGGTGCGTTTACAACGTTACTTTCCCTACAAGGTAGGGGTGATGATGCATGAATGATAGTTTAAGTTTGTTGGTGAAATAGATGTTTTACAGTGCATTATGTGATGAATTCGTGTGTATATGTGTAGAAGGAATAGAACTTATGGCTAACCTGCCTATATACGGCTTTAAATGTTATTTGATTGTTGTCTTCTGTGCTCCGTTTCATTGTCGTCGCCTTCACCTCTTCCATGGTCACCTGATCGTCACTTGCTATTGTGGGGAGTACATGGAGTGTCATCTTCGTTATTTCTGTAATCAGAAAATGGTAATAGTTTCTGTGAGTGTTTGTGTGGTTTTTACCCTGGCGATCGTTCTCCACCTGTAATGGAGTAAAGTGTGAGTAGGATGATGATGGTTCAATGATAAAGATGATAGTAATAGATGTACTTCTTTGTTTTCCTGTACTCTTTCTCTGTCTTTCCGTAGTTAATATTGTGATCGATAATATTAATGAATGTCTGCGTTGTGATTTACATACTGTATGTATGTATGTCTACCCCTTATTATTCCCGTTTTCCAACGGGGTCGGGGATGAGATGCGATGGAAGTCATTGTGGCGATGGTTTCTATGGCCGGATGCCCTTCCTGACGCCAACCTCATGAGAGGAGTTAATGAGAGATGAAATGAATGATGGTGAATGAAACTGGGCAAGGATGTGGAAGGAAGCGGCCGTGGCCTGTAAGAAGGTACCGTCCCAGCATTTGCCTGGTGTTGAAAATGGGGAAACCACGGAAAACCATTTCAAGGACGGCCAACGGTGAGGCTCGAACCCACGCGTCTACCGAGTCAGCAGAGAGCTTGGCCCCATGACCTAATGCTGCGCTTTAGCCAGCGTAGCCACTACTGTCGGTTGTGATTTACATACTAATGCTCCTTATATACCAATGTGCGATATGCAGGGTGATTCTTATTAACGTTTAAAACTCTCTGTAGTGACGTAGATGGCATTGAGACAAGTAATTTTATATAGGACACCTAGGGTCGCAAGTGACCAGAAATACCTTAAAAGTAAACCACAACTGTTACACATATGAAGTCATCAGGTGATGGCCCAGCTCGAGCGGTCAGGCCCGTGCTCTCTTACGCACACCAAAGCATCCAAAGCAAACGTTGAACTCTGGCTCCGAGTCTGAGTGTGCGACTCGGAAGCGTGGGGTTCGAGGTCAAAATCCGGGGCCTATCCATCAGTTTACTTTGTTCTCTCTCTTCTCCTTTCAAGTGGAAGCAGATTGTTTGTTGACATTAAGACACAGATCCAGAGTGATATGATATTCAACGTTTGCTTTGGTGTGCGTAAGAGTGCACGGGCCTGACCGCTCGAGCTGAGCCGTCACCTGATGACGTCATATGTTTAACAGTTGTGGTTCACTTTTAAGGTATTTCCGGACACTTGCGACCCTAAGTGTCCTATATCAAACTACTTGTCTCAATGCCATCTACGTCGCTACACAGAGTTTTAAACGTTAATAAGAATCACCCTGTATGTTTCTTCATATACTCATTATTCTCCATTATGCTCTATTCTTCCTTATTCATACTATTTCTATATCTCTCTCCGTGTGTTCCTCTGTATATTTTGTTGTGCTAATGTCCTATATCGGTATGGATAGTACTAAAATTGTATAATGCTTTGTTTTTGTTGTACCTAGTCTACCTCATCCAAGCGGGTACCCTCGCTTTCTTCCTTCTCTAGTGTTGAAATTGTGTAAGTATAGATACGATAAACGTGATAATCATAATTTTGATGATAATAGTAATGATAATGTTGTGACTAATGCTCATGGTGAGGCTTGACGATCCTGATGCTTCTAGGGACTAAATTCGTACTGTTTTTCAATTGTGTATGTAGCGTAGGTGGTTTGTCCATTTGTAAGCCTTATATATATTTTTTGACTGTATATGCCTATGTACATGGTGGAATGATGTGTTTACACTGCTGAAAAAAATATCATGGTTACCCACATGTTATGTACACTGTTACAATTGTTGGTCGTGGCTGTGTGCCGCGTAAATAGAAGAATGGGGTAATGGCGATAGTTGGGGACTGGGGCTGGGTTGGAGGGTTTGTTAATACTCTAGTGCTAGTAGCCTACGTTAAGTAAAAGATTAATTGAATTGACCTTAGTAGTTATGATATTTATGTTGATTGCTGAAAGGCATGGTTCCTTAATTTTAATGTAATGGGTGTGATTTAAATGTAGTTAGTGTTAATGTTCTATGTACAATTTAAATATAATATTAATAGTAGTATGTTATTTCTAATGCTTAAAATGTGGACGAAAGAAAAATTCGCTAAATGGGGTTGGATTATATATGTCCCGTTGGGGCAAAAATTCCTGTTCGCACAGGCCTCGAGGGTGATCAGTCCTAGGGATCTGGTGTGGTCAAATAATGTTGTGTTCAATGACATTGTGAACATATAAATAAATAGTAATAATAATAATCCCAAAATGATAATGTTAATGGCATATAATTACCGTAGTGCTTAGCAATTAGCTCTGGTTGTGTGTGTAATACTTATATCTATGGAGTTCTGAAAGTACATCTTATATCTACGCTTAAGGGCTAAAATGGTGAGACAAGTGGTGAGTGGGCTGGACATAGAGAAATCTGGTTCGTGTGTCGGGGGGGGGGGGGGGTAGTTTATAGATAATAGTGTCTTCCTATTTACATTCGTTGTTCTTATCTCCTTTAAAATTGTGAGTTAATTAATTAATTATTATGTTGACATTCGTGAGGTTTGTTTGGTATAAGGGATGTGTGCGTCTCGGTCAAGGTGAGTTGTGAGGTAGGGTGCCATAGCTTTTCTCGCTGCGTGAGGATAATCTCACTGATCTTGTGAATGTACTCAAATATCTTCCGTGTGCTCAATCGTGTGTAGAATTGTTTGATAACCTGTTCGGTTGTGAGTGAGCTGTGATATTGTTTTGTCTGTGATATTGTTGTTGTTGGTTCCTGTTCTCTGTAATTTATAATGCTCATGTGTTTATCTGCATGTTTCTGCTGATTGGTGTTTGAATCGCGTTATGTTTATAGGCATGAGACACAGTGATAATAATGATAGTAATAATGATAATAATAATAATAATTCATAGTATATTTGATTCTACTCTGATTTCTTTTCCTTCTTCCTCTTTTGTATTCTCTCTCTCTCTCTCTCTCTCTCTCTGCTGTTAAATGTTGTGTTAATAGTTTTAGTGATTGTTTGTGTTGTAGGTGTTTCTACATATCTTCTTCATCTTTACAATTTTCTTATAATATGTGTACCTCGCATATATTCGTCGTATCTCCTCACATTCTCTTCTCTTAGCGTGGCATTTGTGTACATAAGGATACGCTAATGTTCATGGTAATAATGACAATATTAATAATCATGATAATAATTCATAATAATAAAAATATAAGAAAAGTGATAGAGCCATGTATAAACGCCATAGTTGAGATGTAGTTTTATATGTTGCTACTCGTTTATTGATAGATTGCTATACGTTTAAATGTTCGTTCCTGTGTACTTTGTGATTGTGATAGGGAAAGCTTCACCAAAATACTTGCTGGTATGGGAAACATATGGGAATTGTCCTTGAAGGGTGACAAAGGCTTATTTTGAGCTCGGGGTTGTATAAAGTGCCTCTGAAAACTTTGTTTTATTATACTATGAATTTCAACGTGAGTGATTGTCTGTGTAACAGGGTGGGGGGTAATTGAGTGAGCGTGTTTGTGTTTGGAATATTTATCTCCGTGCCGATTACTACTTGTGAATATTCGGGGTGGTTGCCCTTATGAAAAATGAAAATCCGCAGCCTGCTTCCAGTCTCCGACCGGGTCAGGAATGGAATGAATGAAGCCCCCATCTAGCTGCGAGGATATGAACTGTGCCGGCTGCCGAGGCCTGACGCACTCCTCTGGGGCAATGATTAAATGAATGACAGATGAAATGAAATGATAGGGGAGAGTGTTGCTGGAATGAAATTTTTGACAGGGAAAACCGGAGTACCCGGAGAAAAACCTGTCTGCCTCCGTTTTGTCCAGCACAGATCTCACATGGAGTGACCGGGATTTGAACCACGGATCCAGCGGTGAGAGGCCGGCGTGCTGCCGCCTAAGCCACGGAGGCTTGGTTGCCCTTATATCTAATGTTATTTAATTAGTTAGTTAGATAGTGGGGGAAGCGGTGTCCTTATAATGTTCGCTTAATAGGTTAGTTGGTTAGTTATTTAGGATTTTCTAAGATTAGTATTCGGCAGGCGATCTAATAAATGTCTAGTGTCTAGGCGGCAGGTGGCGGGAGCAACGAATATTATTCTACTAGTGTAGAAATCAAATTGTTATAAAATAGAACATTCTTCTATAAAAAGAAAGATATAACAGTTGTGCGAACTTTAGGTAATATCTCTGAGTGGTCCTAAGGATTTCCTTAGGATCTCAAGATTCTTTATTGTGTCGATGGATGTGTCATGGATAATAAAATGTGTATTCTGAAGTGCCAACTGATTGCGCCAAGATTTGAACTTGCGTTCTTGAATACAACTAGTGCTAATATTGTGCTGAAGTGGGATGTTTGCCAACTTGAGTGGTCGCGTGTCTGACGGTGTAGTTAAGAATGGCTGCCGTCCTTGATACGTGCCTAAATGTGCAAGCGTGCTGTCTTAGCAAGGTCAGTAGTGTACGAGAAATGGCTGGCAGTATTTTGGCGTAATGTGGGTTGGCTCTGAACAAACAATGGGTTGAAATTACTTGGTAAATTAAATGATGTGTGTGAATATTTAATTGTGTGTGTAGCTTTCCTTTTGGCCTTTGCGATATGTCCCCGTGTAGTTGGGTGTTTGTGTGTTTTCTGTCTTCTAAACAGTGTCGTTGCGGATTGTCTCCGTGTACTTGTTTTTTTTCTGTCCAATAACCCATGTCATTGTGGTGACCGTATCAGTGTGTGAGCGTGAGATTTGCCTGTAGGTATTGCCTTCACAGATTGTCGTTAATGCTGTTCAGTCGGTCGAACAAATATTTTCCAAAGAATGAGAGGGGTACAAAATATACCTAAATGGATGCACTCCTGAGTAGTGGGGTAGTGGGGGAGCTGCTTACCTTTTTATTGAGCCACCCTCGTATCGGCCCCGAACTTGATATCTCGCTAACCAAACATGGGATTAGAACCTACAGGGTGTCCTAGCACTGCTAGTAATTCCCCCTACTTTCCTATAGCCTCTTTATTTAATTAAAAGGCCAAAACTAAAAGGTCATTCGCGAGTAGTGGGGTAGTGTTGGTTTTCTCAAGTCGCGCTCGTGCTTGAATATGTATGCCTATGTTGGGAAAGGGTTAGGTGGTGGGGGAGGAGTAGGGTCGAGTGAGGGGTCGTTTAGATGGTATTTTTTCCGCTCTAAGTGATGGTGAGGTTATTTTTTAAAATGGATGGAATTTGGAAAGGCCATTTGGGGTAAACATGTTGTTTTTTAACATTTTGGCGACGAATGTTTTTTATACGCATGCGCACTTGAGGGGTTTTGTAAGAGGGCGGGCTTTTTAAATAATGATTTATCAATGAGTGTTTTTTAATACGTATTGAAATAAACCAAAAAAACTAATAGGTCATCGGCTTTTTTACTATCTCGCTAACCAATAATCGGATTTAAACCTATGAGGTGTCGTAGGACTCGTAGTGAACTCTCCTTTTCTATCGAAGGGGTATATCCACCCCAAAATAAAAACTACCCTTACCCGGGGGATGAAATAGTAATTTATTTTTTGTACGCCTGCGCATTTGGTTTTTTTTGTAAAAGAGCGGGCTTTTTAAATGATGATTTATAAATGAGTGTTTTTTTTAATACGTATTTAAATAAACCATAAAAACTAATAGGTCATTGGCTTTTGACTATCTCGCTAACCAATAATCGGATTTAAACGTATGAGGTGTCGTAGGACTCGTGGTGAACTCTCTTTTTCTATCGAAGGGGTATATCCACTCTAAAATAAAAACTACCCTTACCCGGGGGTTGAAATAGTAATATTTTTTGTATGTGCGCGCACGGACGGCTTTTGTCAAAAGGACTTAACTATACGTTAGTTAATATTTTCTGAACCCCTCATGGGATTTTGCCATAGGCAGTATTATAGCCCTGGGGGGTAACGCCCCGTTTTTGAATGTAGGATTTATTTTTGTCGAAAGGGCCTAACGACACTTTTGTTCATATCTCGCGAACCAATCATGCTAGGGACTTGTATGAGGGGTCCTAGCACTTGGGGCAACATTCCCTGTTTGGGGGTGAAACTACCCCCCAAAATTGAAAAATCCCTATCTCGGAAACGAAGAAGCCTAAAATTAAGTGTGATAGCTTAAAAAATAGGGGATGATATAGGCTTTTACCTCGATGGATCATTTCACCCCTAAAACAGTAAATAGTCATGTTATGGGAGAAAAACGTGTTAAACACCTAAAAATGATAAATGAACCTAAGATCTTTTGTTTTTGATGAAAAATAGCAGAGGGGTGAAACTACCCCCCAAAATTGAAAAATCCCTATCTCGGAAACGAAGAATCCTAAAATTAGGTGTGATAGCTTAAAAAATAGGGGATGATATGGGCTTTTACCTCGATGGATCATTTCACCCCTAAAACAGTAAATAGTCATGTTATGGGGAAAAAACGTGTTAAACACCTAAAAATGATAAATGAACCTAAGATCTTTTGTTTTTGATGAAAAATAGCAGAGGGGTGAAACTACCCCCCAAAATTGAAAAATCCCTATCTCGGAAACGAAGAATCCTAAAATTAGGTGTGATAGCTTAAAAAATAGGGGATGATATGGGCTTTTACCTCGATGGATCATTTCACCCCTAAAACAGTAAATAGTCATGTTATGGGGAAAAAACGTGTTAAACACCTAAAAATGATAAATGAACCTAAGATCTTTTGTTTTTGATGAAAAATAGCAGAGGGGTGAAACTACCCCCCAAAATTGAAAAATCCATATCTCGGAAACGAAGAAGCCTAAAATTAGGTGTGATAGCTTAAAAAATAGGGGATGATATGGGCTTTTACCTCGATTGATCATTTCACCCCTAAAACAGTAAATAGTCATGTTATGGGGAAAAAACGTGTTAAACACCTAAAAATGATAAATGAACCTAAAATATTTTGTTTTTGATGAAAAATAGCAGGGGGGTGAAACTACCCCCCAAAATTGAAAAATCCCTATCTCGGAAACGAAGAAGCCTAAAATTAGGTGTGATAGCTTAAAAAATAGGGGATGATATGGGCTTTTACCTCGATGGATCATTTCACCCCTAAAACAGTAAATAGTCATGTTATGGGGGAAAAACGTGTTAAACACCTAAAAAATGATAAATGAACCTAAGATCTTTTGTTTTTGATGAAAAATAGCAGGGGGGTGAAACTACCCCCCAAAATTGAAAAATCCCTATCTCGGAAACGAAGAAGCCTAAAATTAGGTGTGATAGCTTAAAAAATAGGGGATGATTAGGGCTTTTACCTGGATAGGTCATTTCACCCCTAAAACAGTAAATAGTCATGTTATGGGGAAAAAATGTGTTATACACCTAAAAAATGATAAATGAACCTAAGATCTTTTGTTTTTGATGAAAAATAGCAGGGGGGTGAAACTACCCCCCAAAATTGAAAAATCCCTATCTCGGAAACGAAGAATCATAAAATTAGGTGTGATAGCTTAAAAAATAGGGGATGATTAGGGCTTTTACCTGGATAGGTCATTTCACCCCTAAAACAGTAAATAGTTATGTTATGGGGGAAAAATGTGTTATACACCTAAAAGCATAAGCATCTTTGTGAAACCATGCTTTAATGGACATGTGTATGGAGGATGATTGTTGTTATTATTATTATTAGGTAATTATGGATTAATGTGCGGATAGATAACTAACCTGTGGGGAGCGTGATGGCGCAGGTGCTTAGCTGCTCGTCTTTACTCGGGCAGGTGGGGTTCAAATCCCGGTGACGGCGGGGGTTGGAATTTTCACTTGAAAAAAATCACGTGGCGTCAGGAAGGGCATTCGGCCTTAAATCCCCGGCCAAAACCAAAATGAGCCTGGTTGGCTCCGGCGACTCAAAATAATTGGGAAAAGCCGAAGAAAGAAAAAAATGATAACTCACCAGTAATAGTAAACATTGGTTTGAGGTGTTGAAGAAGTCAGGATGGCCAACCCTTTACCCTGGTTCACGAATGGACCCCAAAAAGTTTTACCTGTCAAGACTCAGTCTACCCTGTTGCAGCCTTGTGAAAAAAAATCGAACCGGGGCCTCTGTAGTGACAGTGGAGCTATATTCATGATGATTTTTAAACAAACATAGGCTTGCCTACTACCGCTGTGTTGAATCTGCACAGAGACTCTGGCTTTGGTTTGCGTAGTGTGCCTTGCTGATAACAGCACAGCGACCTTGTCAGGAAGTTTCATATTACTCATTTGCTTGATAGCGGACATGCTATGCACATGACTAGATCGTTGTTAGGTTTGACAAAGGCTTAGTGAAGCTTATGGCAACCTTGAAATGAATGTCATGGTATAGTCGGGGTTGGAAGCCAAGACCTTAGGGTTGACAACCAAGTAGGTTAACCACTACACGGTGATATGGTGAAATAATAATGTAACAGAACATATAGAAACGTTTTCTATAGTTTAACGAATTGGCATACCATGAGAGGTGTAGGTAATGGAAATTGAATCCTTAGCTGATGATTATACTACTTTCCATGCCCACGTATAAGCTATCATGTTAGAAAAAGAATGGTATGGCTTGTTTTTAAACGGAGAATAATCATTGTGTTTACTGTGAAACACAAATCTGAATTTAAAATTAATTTAAAATAATTAATTTAAAATTAACTAATTTAAAATTAGTTTAGTACGCTGAAGTTAAAATGAATAATGATCACGTTACAGACAGCCAGTTTCAAAGCCATGAGAACTAAGTGAACAAAGTATAAAATTCATGAGCCAGTGAGGAATTCAACATGCTGTCCTTTGGACAAGAGAGAAGCGTTCTACAGCGACCCTCAATGGTTTGGGACATCGTAAAGATGAAAATTAAATCTAAGCTACTACACGCTTATATACTAGAATAAGAAATGGAAAACAATTGGTCAAATAAAGGACAGAAGGAATAAAAAATGGCCCTCAACCCTCAAGCATAAGGATTGAGGAGTTGGAAGGAAGGAGAGCCATGAAAGGCAGATAAAAAGTATACTAGGAGTGGCTTTGCCCCAGAGGTAATGGATAAAGAGGAGGAAAACTGGACTCAGCTCAGAAATCCCTTGGGGTTGCCAACTTCCAAACTGATCAGCCCTTGAGGGTGTAGCCATAGGCAGAGTGCATCGCAAGTCGTGGGGCTAAATACACCCTACCTTCTTGAGGGGGCTTGGGCAAAAGACAGGAAATAACATGAAAATAAAAAAGCAAGGCTGCCTCCTCAGGATATCAGAAAAAATAAATAAACCAGGGCCAATGAAGTTTCAAAAGGAAGAGACTCCCTAGGGCTCGGATACTCTAATCATGTTGGGGTCGGTAGAGAACAAGAGTTGAGCAAGTGTGGTCGACAGGAAATAAGAGAGTGAGGAGCCTAGCACAAGTTAGTGGAAGCAATGACGGTCTCAGCTGGGACTCCGTGATCGTCAACCTACATGACACTAGATATGACGCCCAGGGGTGGAATTAAAGACCTCTTTTTGTTTTTTATCACTGGCTTTTAAGAACGCTAACACATGGCATGCCTTATAATGCAATACTGGTCCTAGGGTATGCAAAAAATTGTATTAGAAACTCAGCTAATAATAGAGTGCTTGCCCATGATTTACCTTAAATTTTCCTAAAATCCACTACATTTTCCGCAAATTGACCAAATGACACAACATTCCAGCAAAATTCAACAAATGACTACCAGATTTATTGAAATTCCATTGATTTACCTAAGCATGGTTTAAACTACCTCAAATTCATATAAAATTAGACGAATATAGATGAAAATTCACTAAAATTTACCGAATTTAGCCAAGTGGTGTACAAACCATGAAATTTAATCCAATTTTTATTAAAATTGACTACATGTACTCGAAAATTCCATAATATTCCCTTTACATGTATGCTTTTTGTTGTTGTTGTTGTTGTCTCGTTTACCACACTCCCTGTAGACAATCACCTCAACATGACTTTCTCCTAGACTAGGAGCTTCACATTCGACATGATAGCTGAGTTTCATTTCCCATAAACTTGTCTCTGAGGTGGGTGTCAGGAAAAGGCATTCAGCTGTAAAAACCACACCCTCACGTAGACTTTCATAACCTCTTACGTTGAGGTTCCTTACACTAACGACATTAAATGATTGAACGGTTTCCTTTTCACAATTCCTGTCTATACTTTCCTCTTTAAGGTTGCAAGATGTTTGCAAGATTCCTAAAATGCAATTAAATGTAATAAATACCTTAAGATGGTTTCATTTGTTTAATGATATGGTGTTGATGATGGATATATACGTTAAGACTAATTTTGTTAGGTCTTGACTGGCCCTTGCAATTAGAAATTGACAAACCAAACATGGGTTATCTACCAGGGGAACACTTTGACCACTATATTGGTTATTTACCAGTAAGTACAGTTCTAGTAATGAGACAGAAATCCAACACAAACAATGAGCGCGCAATGCGGCGGAGATTGGTACCACGATGTACTGTCGGTTATGTAGCTATGTGGAATGCACATCATATATGGTTTACTTGAAGGTTTGGAGATTCCATTAAAGATATTTCTACAATAAACCATTTTCAAATGGTCATTCGTTGGTGTGAAAATATTTATTATATGGTATTTTATGAAAACAATTATGATTTATAATTTATATGTTTATTGTATTCTTATTTAATGTAAGCACTGGAGGCACTATCGACCAAAATACAGCACTATCTGGAATGTATATTGCATACTTGAAGGTTTGGTGATCCCATTAAAGGTATTCCTACAATAAATGATTTTTTAAGTTCTCGTTTTATGGCATGATTATTTAATATATGCTATTTGCTAATAGGATTTGACACTGGAATTATTTTACAAGTAGTTATTTTAATGACCAACAGAGTTTAATGTTAACAAGGCACAGCTCTATTTGAAATTTTGAATAACATGTTGCATGTCATACATCATATGCAACTACTGTAAGGCTTGTGATTTATTTAATGCCTTTAACCCTATATTAAACACGCAGTTTGCAATACTGATAACTGCAATGTTAGTGAAAAAAAATTGAAACAAAACAAAAATCAGCATTGAAAAACCAAAAAAGTGGTTGAGCATATATATAGTGGGGAAAAGAAAAGTTTTGTAAACACTAATGTCCAACAAGATTAATTAAATCAGTAAACTGTCAGGGTGGCCGAGTGGTTAAGGCGTTTGACTTAAGATCAAATTTCCAAATATATAAGGAAGCAAGGGTTCAAATCCCTTCCCTGACATAACTATTGCTTGAACATGCAAGAAAAACAAGAAATATACACAAACTATGTTTATCAATTTAATCATTTTTTTACAAGAGATAGACACACAGAATACAGCTCTTTTGGTTTATCAGTTCTTTTAAACATAACACTTGTTGAAAATTATTTTTTAGGGGATGGGGGTGTTGCTACGTTGACCCATTACACAATAATAGCAGCTTTACGAAGTTCATTTTCTATATTTAATAGCTCTTTCTCATAACCAATATGGCCAAGCTGTTTACAGGCATGCAAGAGCTGTAGACGTTCGACTAATATATTAGGATCGTTCCATTTACTATTTTTTATGAATCGTTTCAGAATCTCGGGAAGCAGTTCATCATTATCACCATCATTATGATTATCATCCTCATTATTATAATCATTTTCATAATGATGATCATTATCATCGTTATCATTACCATCATAATTTCCACCTTTGTCCACAGACTGTTCAATGGATTGAGTTGCCTTTGATAGTGTTGAAAGCTTCTTTTTAGATGTGCTAGAATGCTTTAACATTGTTATGTTATTATTACCACTATTACCTTTCCCCACTAACTTCTTGATGGGGTATATTGTCTCTGATAGGGTTGAGGGCTTTTGAGATGTGGGTGCATGTCTGAACATGGGTTTCACAGGAGGTGTCGAAGGTTTCTCATTAAACAACTCGCTAACAGTATGAGTGCGTTGTAGTGTATTAAACTTGAGGTTAATATTATCTTGAGCAGTACTATTTTTCTCTTGGACTTGGTTTCTTGCTTTGGTTTGGGTTTTCCTTACATTTAGACTAGCGTGATTATTAAGTTTACATTCATGATTGTTTGAAGAAAGTACGTCGAATTCTTTTGTTTTAAGCATTCCTCGACACTGTTTCGATCGTTGCTTTGAACAGCGCCAAATAATAGTTCCATTTTTATTGCTTCGTTTCACAATATATGAATATCCCTTTATAGTATGCATAAGGCTTACCATACCTAGTCACTGATACTTCCATATCAACTGTCAAGCACAAACTAATCTCTAGTAAAAGACAACTCGGTAATAACAACAATAGTTTAATGTGGGAGCATATATACATGCAAAAAGTGGGAGCAAAGGTGGGGGGTAAAAAGTGGGAGCAAAAGTGGTAGCAAATGTGGGAGAAAAAAAATAACTGTGAGCAAAAAGTGGGAGCAAATATGGAATCAAATGTGGGAGCAAAGCAAATATAAAAAGTGGGAGCAAATATGCTAAGAAATATGTCAACAAATATACCAGCAAAAGTAAATACACAAGTCAAGTTAGATTAAAGTGCAAAGAAAATATGGAAGCAAATATGAGAGCAAAAATTGTGTTTTTCTAAAACAACTAGACATAACAAACTTAGTCATAACCTAACCTAACCTAACCCAACCTAACCAAACCTAACCTCACCTAACCTCACCTAACCTAACCTAACCTCACCTAACCTCACCTAACCTAACCTCACCTCACCTAACCTCACCTCACCTAACCTAACCTAACCTAACTTTACCTAACCTAACTTGACTGAACTTTACCTAACCTAACCCATCATAACTTCACCTAAACCTAACTTTACCTAATCTAACTTCACCTAACCTAACGTTCAACTCTCAGATCAAAATTAAATTCTAGGCATAGTTGAGTTGGAACCCAAGACTTCAGGGATAACACACAAGTATACTAGCCACTACACCGCAAAATGGGCAAATTATCATGCAACACAACATAAAGTAAAAGTTTCCTGTAGTGTAACTCATTGGCTGTCAACCATAGTTTGGGAATTCAAACCCAAGACCTCAAGACTTTTGTTTTGAACATTATCAGAAATATTATTCCATTTACATTTTGCTGCTGCTTATAGTTATAAGAGTTGGCATTAATATGGGAAGCAAAAAAAAAGTGGGAGCAAATGTGGGAGCCAATATGGGAGCAAATATAGGAGCCAAGATGGGGGCAAAAGTGGGAGCAAATGTGGGAGCCAATATGGGAGTCAATATGGAGGCAAATATGGGAGCAAATGTGTGAACTAATCATCTCACCTCGGATATCGCCAGTGAGTACTCATATCCACCGCAAGGTAGCGGAAACATACTTTGTGTGTTGTATGTATCTATCTTACAAAGTTTGACTGCATGCAAAACGTCCTTGTATAAGCTGTGCATATAATTTTCATATACAATTAAGACCAAGTGTTCAGTACTAACATGTATAGCCTTGTCTAGGGTATATAGAGGATCGTTAGCAAGAAAGACTGACTAACCCAGGAGTGTAAAGCCTTGCCATATGCAGTAAGCATCTGTTGGCAGAAATGGTTCCTAATAATAACGGACTTAATGAATATGAAAACGTGTTTTGAGTGTCGTCTTAAATCCTATTTTATACGTTGTGATACGTGTAAGGATTTAAGACGACACAAACGTATTTTGGGTGTTGTCTTTTGTGTGTCGTCTTAAATCCTTACACGTATCACAACGTATAAAATAGGATTTAAGACGACACTCAAAACACGTTTCATATTCATTAAGTCCGTTATTATTAGGAACCATTTTCTGCCAACAGATGCTTACTGCATATGGCAAGGCTTTACACTCCTGGGGTTAGTCAAGTCTTTCTTGCTAACGATCCTCTATATACCCTAGACAAGGCTATACATGTTAGTACTGAACACTTGGTCTTAATTGTATATGAAAATTATATGCACAGCTTATACAAGGACGTTTTGCATGCAGTCAAACTTTGTAAGATAGATACATACAACACACAAAGTATGTTTCCGCTACCTTGCGGTGGATATGAGTACTCACTGGCGATATCCGAGGTGAGATGATTAGTTCACACATTTGCTCCCATATTTGCCTCCATATTGACTCCCATATTGGCTCCCACATTTGCTCCCACTTTTGCCCCCATCTTGGCTCCTATATTTGCTCCCATATTGGCTCCCACATTTGCTCCCACTTTTTTTTTGCTTCCCATATTAATGCCAACTCTTATAACTATAAGCAGCAGCAAAATGTAAATGGAATAATATTTCTGATAATGTTCAAAACAAAAGTCTTGAGGTCTTGGGTTTGAATTCCCAAACTATGGTTGACAGCCAATGAGTTACACTACAGGAAACTTTTACTTTATGTTGTGTTGCATGATAATTTGCCCATTTTGCGGTGTAGTGGCTAGTATACTTGTGTGTTATCCCTGAAGTCTTGGGTTCCAACTCAACTATGCCTAGAATTTAATTTTGATCTGAGAGTTGAACGTTAGGTTAGGTGAAGTTAGATTAGGTAAAGTTAGGTTAGGTGAAGTTATGATGGGTTAGGTTAGGTAAAGTTCAGTCAAGTTAGGTTAGGTAAAGTTAGGTTAGGTTAGGTTAGGTGAGGTGAGGTTAGGTGAGGTGAGGTTAGGTTAGGTGAGGTTAGGTGAGGTTAGGTTAGGTTAGGTGAGGTTAGGTGAGGTTAGGTTTGGTTAGGTTGGGTTAGGTTAGGTTAGGTTATGACTAAGTTTGTTATGTCTAGTTGTTTTAGAAAAACACAATTTTTGCTCTCATATTTGCTTCCATATTTTCTTTGCACTTTAATCTAACTTGACTTGGTGTATTTACTTTTGCTGGTATATTTGTTGACATATTTCTTAGCATATTTGCTCCCACTTTTTATATTTGCTTTGCTCCCACATTTGATTCCATATTTGCTCCCACTTTTTGCTCACAGTTATTTTTTTCTCCCACATTTGCTACCACTTTTGCTCCCACTTTTTACCCCCCACCTTTGCTCCCACTTTTTGCATGTATATATGCTCCCACATTAAACTATTGTTGTTATTACCGAGTTGTCTTTACTAGAGATTAGTTTGTGCTTGACAGTTGATATGGAAGTATCAGTGACTAGGTATGGTAAGCCTTATGCATACTATAAAGGATATTCATATATTGTGAAACGAAGCAATAAAAATGGAACTATTATTTGGCGCTGTTCAAAGCAACGATCGAAACAGTGTCGAGGAATGCTTAAAACAAAAGAATTCGACGTACTTTCTTCAAACAATCATGAATGTAAACTTAATAATCACGCTAGTCTAAATGTAAGGAAAACCCAAACCAAAGCAAGAAACCAAGTCCAAGAGAAAAATAGTACTGCTCAAGATAATATTAACCTCAAGTTTAATACACTACAACGCACTCATACTGTTAGCGAGTTGTTTAATGAGAAACCTTCGACACCTCCTGTGAAACCCATGTTCAGACATGCACCCACATCTCAAAAGCCCTCAACCCTATCAGAGACAATATACCCCATCAAGAAGTTAGTGGGGAAAGGTAATAGTGGTAATAATAACATAACAATGTTAAAGCATTCTAGCACATCTAAAAAGAAGCTTTCAACACTATCAAAGGCAACTCAATCCATTGAACAGTCTGTGGACAAAGGTGGAAATTATGATGGTAATGATAACGATGATAATGATCATCATTATGAAAATGATTATAATAATGAGGATGATAATCATAATGATGGTGATAATGATGAACTGCTTCCCGAGATTCTGAAACGATTCATAAAAAATAGTAAATGGAACGATCCTAATATATTAGTCGAACGTCTACAGCTCTTGCATGCCTGTAAACAGCTTGGCCATATTGGTTATGAGAAAGAGCTATTAAATATAGAAAATGAACTTCGTAAAGCTGCTATTATTGTGTAATGGGTCAACGTAGCAACACCCCCATCCCCTAAAAAATAATTTTCAACAAGTGTTATGTTTAAAAGAACTGATAAACCAAAAGAGCTGTATTCTGTGTGTCTATCTCTTGTAAAAAAATGATTAAATTGATAAACATAGTTTGTGTATATTTCTTGTTTTCTTGCATGTTTCAAGCAATAGTTATGTCAGGGAAGGGATTTGAACCCTTGCTTCCTTATATATTTGGAAATTTGATCTTAAGTCAAACGCCTTAACCACTCGGCCACCCCTGACAGTTACTGATTTAATTAATCTTGTTGGGACATTAGTGTTTACAAAACTTTTCTTTTCCCCACTATATATATGCTCAACCACTTTTTGGTTTTTTCAATGCTGATTTTTGTTTTGTTTCAATTTTTTTTCACTAACATTGCAGTTATCAGTATTGCAAACTGCGTGTTTAATATAGGGTTAAAGGCATTAAATAAATCACAAGCCTTACAGTAGTTGCATATGATGTATGACATGCAACATGTTATTCAAAATTTCAAATAGAGCTGTGCCTTGTTAACATTAAACTCTGTTGGTCATTAAAATAACTACTTGTAAAATAATTCCAGTGTCAAATCCTATTAGCAAATAGCATATATTAAATAATCATGCCATAAAACGAGAACTTAAAAATCATTTATTGTAGGAATACCTTTAATGGGATCACCAAACCTTCAAGTATGCAATATACATTCCAGATAGTGCTGTATTTTGGTCGATAGTGCCTCCAGTGCTTACATTAAATAAGAATACAATAAACATATAAATTATAAATCATAATTGTTTTCATAAAATACCATATAATAAATATTTTCACACCAACGAATGACCATTTGAAAATGGTTTATTGTAGAAATATCTTTAATGGAATCTCCAAACCTTCAAGTAAACCATATATGATGTGCATTCCACATAGCTACATAACCGACAGTACATCGTGGTACCAATCTCCGCCGCATTGCGCGCTCATTGTTTGTGTTGGATTTCTGTCTCATTACTAGAACTGTACTTACTGGTAAATAACCAATATAGTGGTCAAAGTGTTCCCCTGGTAGATAACCCATGTTTGGTTTGTCAATTTCTAATTGCAAGGCCAGTCAAGACCTAACAAAAATTAGTCTTAACGTATATATCCATCATCAACACCATATCATTAAACAAATGAAAACCATCTTAAGGTATTTATTACATTTAATTGCATTTTAGGAATCTTGCAAACATCTTGCAACCTTAAAGAGGAAAGTATAGACAGGGAATTGTGAAAAGGAAACCGTTCAAATCATTTAATGTCGTTAGTGTAAGGAACCTCAACGTAAGAGGTTATGAAAGTCTACGTGAGGGTGTGGTTTTTACAGCTGAATGCCTTTTCCTGACACCCACCTCAGAGACAAGTTTATGGGAAATGAAACTCAGCTATCATGTCGAATGTGAAGCTCCTAGTCTAGGAGAAAAGTCATGTTGAGGTGATTGTCTACAGGAGTGTGGGTAAACGAGACAACAACAACAACAACAAAAAGCATACATGTAAAGGGAATATTATGGAATTTTCGAGTACATGTAGTCAATTTTAATAAAAATTGGATAAATTTCATGGTTTGTACACCACTTGGCTAAATTCGGTAAATTTTAGTGAATTTTCATCTATATTCGTCTAATTTTATATGAATTTGAGGTAGTTTAAACCATGCTTAGGTAAATCAATGGAATTTCAATAAATCTGGTAGTCATTTGTTGAATTTTGCTGGAATGTTGTGTCATTTGGTCAATTTGCGGAAAATGTAGTGGATTTTAGGAAAATTTAAGGTAAATCATGGGCAAGCACTCTATTATTAGCTGAGTTTCTAATACAATTTTTGCATACCCTAGGACCAGTATTGCATTATAAGGCATGCCATGTGTTAGCGTTCTTAAAAGCCAGTGATAAAAAACAAAAAGAGGTCTTTAATTCCACCCCTGGGCGTCATATCTAGTGTCATGTAGGTTGACGATCACGGAAGGGTCCCAGCTGAGACCGTCATTGCTTCCACTAACTTGTGCTAGGCTCCTCACTCTCTTATTTCCTGTCGACCACACTTGCTCAACTCTTGTTCTCTACCGACCCCAACATGATTAGAGTATCCGAGCCCTAGGGAGTCTCTTCCTTTTGAAACTTCATTGGCCCTGGTTTATTTATTTTTTCTGATATCCTGAGGAGGCAGCCTTGCTTTTTTATTTTCATGTTATTTCCTGTCTTTTGCCCAAGCCCCCTCAAGAAGGTAGGGTGTATTTAGCCCCACGACTTGCGATGCACTCTGCCTATGGCTACACCCTCAAGGGCTGATCAGTTTGGAAGTTGGCAACCCCAAGGGATTTCTGAGCTGAGTCCAGTTTTCCTCCTCTTTATCCATTACCTCTGGGGCAAAGCCACTCCTAGTATACTTTTTATCTGCCTTTCATGGGCTCTCCTTCCTTCCAACTCCCTCAATCCTT